>CM076572.1:1341825998-1341985827 GCA_034641835.2 Pinus albicaulis
CAAAGCTGAGGTTCCAAAATAATGAAGGCTAGGTGTTACGTAGGTAAATCCTCTCTTTGGACAAATATGATCCCTCTATCCCTAGGGTGGGTCTAGAAACAAAAGGACACGCTAAAGTGTTGCTTCCTAGTTAATGAATGAATGAAAGACATGGTAGATCGACCTACCTAGAATCCAATGTTTTTGTCACTGCAGAAAGAGTAGTAGCCTCTCGCTCTTGTCTTGGCAAATCAAAATCCGTTTGATGTTATGCCTGGATACCTGTACATGTAAAAAGAAACGAGAACAACATACAACATCATTATTAGTTTCACTCACAACTATTAACCAGTCAAAGAGGGCTAAAACTATCGCATTATACAAACATCATAACACAATAGTGGAACCAAACAGTAGACATGTATATATAAGTATAAGGAAGAGGTACAACCGATGCTTTGACATCGCAGTCTCCTCCAGCGGGGTTCAGCTGAAGCGCGTCTCAGTACCTGTCGAGGGATTTGGACGAATGAGGGCATGGATTCAAGCTCTCCTCAATGTGATTCCTTCTATCTATCTTCTCTAGCCATTCAAATATAGTATAAGCTCTCCAAGTTCAGCTATTCAGCCATTCAGCTAGTTTGTACTTAGAGAGATAGCTTCTTTTATAAGGCAAAAGGAGGAGGTTGGGATCCCTACAAAGGTGGGAGGGAGTCCTATCCTTTAGGAGAGTTCCAAGGGAGGTGGAAACTACTAACTAAAGGAGGGATGACATGGGTGTTTCAGTTAAATCACTCCTAATGACTCATCCTCGAGGTGGTTGGAATAGAACTTCCACCTCTATTTTTAAAAAACATTCCATAAACAGCTTGGCGCAAGTGCTTAACTGGGACAGAGCGCCAACTGGCGCGGGCTCAGTGTTAATTTTCTAGCTCGGCGTGGGAGTGTAACTGGCTACTTGCGCCAAGGTAAAAACAAGGGTTTTTACAGTCCTGCTCAGGGAATTGTCAACAAGAGGAATGTTACTCTCATGCAAAGGAATGCAGTGATGGTTTTTTTCCAGGTATGACACTGCTTATTGGTCACAAAAACGACCCTCCAATGGGTGAGATGGGGATTGAAAGGACAGTGAAAAAATGCTATGAAACAGTAGCGGCCTTTAATCTCGCCATGCGTAAGACACCTGCGCGTTGGTGGGACACACATAAGGAAGCATTCCAGGACTAGGAAAAGTGTCGGGATATGATGGTCTTGTGATTCGAAAAACCCGATCACATGCGCGTCCAAACATACATCGGTCCCGAAGACCCATGTAATTATCTGTTCACATGGATGGATAAATGGTGTGAAAAGAATACGGAAGAATGGGTTCATATTTTTATTCATTCCTTGGGACCACTTCCCATTGAATGGTATTTAGATGCGGAGCTACACCAGCATACCCGCAACTGGGAGACATTGAAGGATAAATTTTTGGGGACATTTGGATTAGTATGTGGCACAAAGGCACTCCACACAGCTCTGCAAGACATTGATGCTGTGGCATGGGGTGAATTGAACCTGTATGTCACACCTGAAATACACACGTGGGAAGTGCAGGTACCGAGTATGGTTGATTACCACGGCCTAGCCCCAAAAGAAGGTAAGGATGATCCACAAGCTGCTTTTGACTCAGAGTTGGATGAGATAGCTACTAGACCACTCAAGCTGCGAACAACTAGCATTATGATTAAGGATACGAATAAAGAATATGAATTTATTATGACTCCTACAATGAGAGAATAGCTTCGGTCAGTCCTCGGTCACGAAGGTTACTACAGGGGGTTCGTTCAAAAATATGCCTTGATCATAGCACCTAGGAGAAACTTGCTTATAAAGGATGTCTGGTTCTATTGGGATGATGCATGTCAGGCGAGCACATCTCAGGTTTTTGAAGCACTTAGGGAACAAGCTTGTGTTGGGGGAGGATGCGGCATAGGCAGCGCAGGTGTTTAACCTAAGTATAGCAGAGGTGCAAAAACTAGTCGTTGGTACAATAACGTCTGGTAAAAATCAAAAGTTACTGTTGAAAGGAGTGGGTTGCTGGCATTTAATGGGGCGAATCTTGGGGATTTTTTACTGTTTACCTACTGGGAAGTTCCAGGTGAAGTATACCCTACCGTTGGATGTCTGCAAGCACTATAAAAGGGGAAGAATATCTTACACAAGGGTTCCATATTACTTGCATAGCTTATCATTTTTGCCTCGAACGAACTTAAGCTATAAGATTTTTAGGGTCTGCACTGTCCCTTTTATGTTTGATCAACCCCCTCCATCTGATAGCAGCCACCCAGAGTTGGGATTCATTTTCCACGCTAGGATGACAGCCACAAACCTTGCTGAACCTTTGACACCAGAAGTTGAGGAGGTAATGGAGGTTGGGTCTGAGGAGGAAGAAGTGATTTCTACGCCGATCATAAGGAAGAGGGAAGAGAAAGCATAGGGCTCAAGGAAGTCCCCGAAAGCTGAAAAATGGGCTACGGGGAAGCCTAGGACTTCCCCAAGGTATGCCAAGTCCTTGTGCACAACACCTCAGGCTCGGGATGTGCAGGAGGAAGCCCTGCCCTCCAATCCGATCAATTGGTTATCTCCCTTCATCCAACCACGCAAGCCTTTAACACACACACCAAAAAAATTGGATGGCTTGATCACATATCTGCAAACAGTGCTAACCCTATGAGAAGTTCCTGTCCTCAGTGATCTGTGTGGAAGGCTCCATGAGGTCAAATTTGATGATCATGACTTGGCGAATTATGAAGCCTTCCCTGAGTTGGCCCCCGCATTGTACTTCGACATAGTTTATGAGAAAAATGGGATCACAGTTATTCCTTACCGATGGGTCTCTAGGTTGGTCGGATCCGAACTCTAAAACCTACTGCAAATGCCCCATTTTGGCCATTACAACGTCACAGATTGACTGGTCTGATAGTTTCTTGCCTTAATTCACGATGGCTGCTTATGGATTCGGGATAGAGTCCCCATTGACATTGCGTTGATTCACAGAATTACGGGCCTTCCCATGAAAGGGTCGCACCCCCTGGAGCAGGTGGGCAAGAAATACGAAGGAGACACTGTGGAATATGTGTGCCAAAAGTACCATATGGAGCGAAATTCTCGCGGATTCATCATCAAATCCATTAGTGACCCTTGTTACATAGGTAAATCCTCTCTGTGGACAGAGATGATCCCTCTAGCCCTAGGGTGGGTCTAGAAACAAAAGTACACACTAAGGTGTTGCTTCCTAGATAACGAATGAATGAAAGACATGGTAGATCGACCTACTTGGAATCCAATCCTATAATCGTTGAAAAAAGAGTAGTAGCCTCTCGCTCCTCTCTTGGAAAATCACAATCCGTTCGCTGTTATGCCCAGATACCTGCACATGTAACAAAAACAAGAACAACATATGACATCATAGTTTCACTCACAACTATTAACCAGTCAAAGAGGGCTAAATCTATCGCATTACATAAACATCATAACATAATATTGGAACCAAATAGTAGTCATGTATATCTATAAGTAGAAGGAAGAGGTACAACCGATGCTTTGACGTCACAATCTCCTCCAGCGGGGTTCAGTCGAAGCGCATCTCAGTACCTGTCGATGGATCGGACAGAATGAAGACATGGATTTAAGCTCTCCTCAATGTGATTCCTCCTATCTATATTTTCTAGTCATTCAACTATCAGCTCTCCAAGTTTAGCTATTCAGCCATTCAGCTAGTTTGTACTAAGAGAGATAGCTTCTTTTATAGAGGAGAAAGAGGAGGTTGGGATCCCTACAAAGGTGGGAAGGAGTCCTATCCTTTAGGAGAGTTCCAAGGGAGGTGGAAAATACTAACTAAAGGAGGGAGTCAGTGGTTGTTTCAATTCAACCACTCCCAATGAATCATCCTCGAGGTGGTTGGAATAGAACCTCCACTTCTATTTTTAAAAAAAATTCCATAAGCAACTTGGCGTGGGTGCTTAACAGGGACAGAGCACCAATTGGCGTGGGCCCAGTCTTAATTTTCTAGCTTGGTGTGGGAGTATAACTGGCTACTCGTGCCATGGAAAAAACAAGAGTTTTTATATTTCTACTCAGGGAATTGTCAACAAGAGGAATGTTACTCTCATGCAAAGGAATGCAGTGATGGTTTTTTCCAGGCATGCCACTGCATATTGGTCACAAAAACGACCCTCCAATGGGTGAGATGGGGTTTACAGGGACAATGACAAAATGCCGATGTAACAACCCTGCTACGCATATGGGTACTATAATGCTATCATTCAAGCTAATGTGAAAGTGTCAGGTCGCAACTGTTCCTGCTTATGTCATTTGGTAAGTAGGTCAGTGTGCGAAGGGGGTCTGCCTCAATTGGGCCCAATACTTATGCGATGAGTTCTTGACCAACGTCCACGAGTTGGAGGAGTATGGAAAAGCCTTTTGCTATGCCTGGCTACTGTTCCTTATAGCCCTAGTCGCCTGGGAGGCCCCCGCGGAGTCGGTCCTTCCCGAGCTCAACCTAGACATGTGCGAAGGGGCTCGGTATGCCCATCTGTGGGATTCTAAGGACGTGCAATGCATAGAGGATAACCGAGTCTTCTGGGTCCTCTTCCAGAGTAGCGTGGTAGTGGCCATCAACTCTCGACCTTGATTTTCCCCGATAATATATGAGAAATATAAAATCATTGCAGCGTTCTAGGTTACTATGCACCACGTTCAGATCAGAGCCCACAAAGGTAAAACTTGGACCTTGCTCCCTTACATGGTGATAGACAAAGATATTGACAATATCATTATGCTCTGGCCTCCTGCTTGGAAGATAGGCTTCAAAACGACCACCAAGGAGACTACAGGACCAAGCATGAAAGGCTCGAACATAGCCACAGAAAAGGACACGTGGCCAAAGCAGACCACCATGAAGGACACCTAGGCTAACACTCAGGTCGATTCACAGCAGGATTTGGGCATGGGTGGATTGGATATCAAAGGTACCACCTCCCCCCAGGGTGCGAAACAAACAGGTGATCCTGTCAAAGGACCCCACAAAAAGTAGCGATCTTAGTGAGGGGAACACGATGAGACAATCACGTTGACTGAGGGATACCTCCAACAAAGTTCAAATGCAGTCACCCTGGCCATAGAGGAGAAATGGGTCACCTTAGAAGCATGATAGAAAGCTGCACTCAATACAATCCAGGCCGAGCTCTGCACCCTACAAACTAGTGTGAGTCAGGTACATACTCCCTCAGCAACCAGCAGTATGGTAGTAGTTACAGAGGAGATTCATCTCTGCTCCCTCCCTGGTGCTGCCCTTGTCAAAACGAAGCCCCAAGCTAGTCTAGAGGTGCAGTTGAATTTGGCCAGGCTGTCCCATGAGGCATTACAAGGTATCCACACCGCTGTGTTCTAATAGTTTCACCACCGGGACCAACAAATGCACCAACAACTCAGTACGTCCGAACAGACCATTGCAGCACAGAGCACCAAAGTATCCCTCACTGTGGTGCAGCAATCAGAGCTTGAAATATTGATCCACTAGCTCTGCATGGAGGTTACAAAAGAAATCTTGGCCGCAGCCACCCCCTAGGCTAAAATTGAAGGATTGGTCACAGCATTGAAGGCGTCTAGAATGAAGATGCAGGTCGTGAAGATGCAGCTGGAGTAGAAAATCACCAACTTACAGGCCAAATTGCATCCCGAAACACCTCCGGAGGTATGAGCCCGACGCGCTACGCCAGTGATCGAGGCTACCAACACCATTATAGGATAGATTTCTCAAGGCACCCAATTACTCGAGGATGCCATGCAACTTTGGACCAATATCTAATGTGATCCGGTCCTTCATAGAATCAATTAGTACTTGTGGTAGAAGGCAGAAGCTTTCGATCAGGTCGAGGCTACATTGCCCTCTTTATTTCTTGCACAACATCTAGCACATTTGAGGACCAACAACGCTTTCCAAGATGAGATTGAGGAACTCCGGTGCAAGAAGCATGCCATTGGGGAACGATTGAAGCCTTGGGCTGACGCAGCCCTCCAGCTATCACAAGATACTAATGTTGCGGTCAAGTGACTAAATTAGACACTGGAGAGTGTCACCACGACGACAGAAGTACCAACATCCCAGAAGCTTGTGGATATTGTGCAGAGTGTTGCTGCTCAGAGTCAGGAAGTGCTGCCCTCGTTGATCACTGCCATCAATGCACTATGCGCACAGGTGGAGACCCCACCACCGCAGTGACTTAGGATGAGTCACAAGATTGTGTTGGTGGATTTTTGGAACAAGGTCTCCTGCAAGATGCGAAACTGGTCCATTTTGTATATTTTTTATTATATTTAGTCTAACGCAGGGGTTTTGGGGTGGGTCAAAGCCCCTAATGCATTGTAAATGGGTCAAGGGTAGACCAAGAGTCTGCAAATCATGGTTTGCAGACCATTGGATGCGTAGGCTAAAATAGTATAAGTAGTTGAACCTTTCTGAGTCGTAGGATAGACTAGGAATGAATAGGGATTGATGCTAAGTGTGAATTGATAGATCTGGGTAGGGTTACTGGGGAAGGACTCCTGCTACTATGTGCGCGAAGATTCTTTGTCCTGCTGTGTGCGGACCCCATTGCTGTGTGCACAGGTTGGGTTTTGGGGTATTGTAAGAAGGATTCGAAGATTAATGAATGCAGAAATATTGTTGAATATCTGAATCTGTTGAAATTATTGTTAATGCAAGTTTGTCATATCTGATTAGTTGATGCATACTACTATGTTGATGATTTATGCTACGAAAGAAACTGTGTTATCTGTTTATGCTACGATCTGAATCTTTTTTTCTCTACTTTATGCAAGAATCACTGAAATAGATGCATTAGTGTTCTATGCGTACATGATCTGTTGATTTCCGTGAGTATAACTGTTGTTGCGCACGTGGATGTGAAGGAAATCTATAGATCTAGGCTCTGCGATATAAGGTATGGTCAGTATAAGATTGAACGTAGCTCTGCTTGACTTACCTACCCTCTCCCAGGGTCCGGAAACCTGGTTCCAGCAGCCACCCATACTACTTCGGGTGAGACTTTGGCCTGCATAAGCAGGTCACTACCGAAAGGGCCAGTAGTATAGGGGTTTGTTGGAAAACCTTTAACCTCCAAACCTAGGTCAGGACCCCTCAAGCCAACATGTACCCCTTTCCCATATTGTTTGGCTAAATGAATTACGTAGGCTGGGACAGAGGATACCTGATATTTTCTCATCATTTTGCATGCCAGCAACATCGTGCCTAGATGCGTGCCTTGGTCACTGATGGTCTTGGTTATAAAAGTTCGAGTATTATGCTCCACATGGTAGGTCCTGCGCACATACTCAGCCATTTTTGCCTCATAATTTTTACCCACGCACTCCAGAGGGTTGGGGCCATGCATGGGAAGACCAATAATTTTGTGAACAAATGTAGCGTTGATGGGGATCCTGTCCTGGATCCACAAGCAGCCATCGTGAATTAGAGAAAGCAAATGTCGGGCTAGCCAATTGTAATGTTCTAGTGACTGAAGTGAGGCATCCTTAACAAGTTCAGGAGCCTAGACCTGGCCAATCCACATACCCAATGCTGAGGAAAAATTTTAATCCCTTTGTCTTCCTGAATCGTATCAAGGTATAATTTAGGCGCCAGCTCAGGGAAGGCCTCCAGATTGGCCAAGTCATGATTGTCGAATTTGATCTCATGTAGCTTCCTAAGAGGGTCACCAATGAGAGGGACTTATTCTAGGGTCAGTGGCTGTTAGTATGATTCTTTCGTCGTAAAATATCACTTTAGCTACGCATAAAAAATAGCCCTAACATTGATTATGGCTGCAAAATATCTTTAAGTTTGCTACACAAATTCAGATCTAAGCCCAAAAATACATTAAGCAGACAAAATATAACATGGCTCCATAAATCCAATGGACAAGACAAGAAATAATGTTTTTAAAAGAATTCTATATTATATTAAAGAATGGGGCACCTGAGAGGAAAACAAGAAAGGTGTTTTCCGGTTCTCCTTAGTGGGATGGGTTCTTGGAAGTCCTCAGTGTTTCAGATCTAACATTTCTCTCTCTTAATGGTGTAGAAAAACAAACATGGAACTCAATGGGAGTTCACAAAGAAAAATGGAAAATGGTGACCAAGAGCAGATCCAGAGTGATCTAATGCAATGGAGGTGACTAATGAATGGGGAAAACCCCCTATTTATAACAAAATATTGGGGCGGTCTAGAACTCGGTGCATGAATAAAATATTATTAATCGAATTCTAGAGGCACCTTTTAGGAATATTTTATTATATTTGTTGGAGGGAAAATGATTCTTGACTTGGGTCAATTCCTTTATTTATAAATAATAAATAAATAAATGATTTATTTATCAGTTTAGGGGAATGATGGGAATATAATTAAATAAAAAAAGGTTTATTTGATTATTTATGGATGATTTAGTCAAATTTAACTAAGAATATTATTTAAATAATGATTTAAATAACTTATTCTTAGGAAATAATTAAATAAATAAGGATTTATTTAATTAATTTCTTTGTTTTGGGTTAAATATAACCAAATAAGTTATTTTATGTGGTGAAAGCAATTTTACTTGGGGTAAAATTGGCCTTACATGGTGTACTTGGGTTCATCTAATAATAATAGGTTAGATGACCAAAAAAATGGTGTAACAGATTGCCCCCCAACATACGAGTGTTAGGAGCAAATCGTATGACCGAAGTACGTTGTAAGAACTCAATCACTAGATATCAAAAGGGAAGAGAGAGAGAGAAGTGTAATGTTGTCTGATGTGCTAAAGGACTAGACCCTGAGGAGATGAGACTTGCAGGTGCAACAAGTCTCGAGTGTATGAAGTGGTACCTGTGCTAAAGGCAGCGGGGGAGGCATACCTATGCCCGCTGAGACAAAGTACAAAGAATAAGGTGCCTGGAAAACCATGGAACACAATATATACAAAGAATAAGGCGCCCGGAAAACCACGGAACGCAATAATGAAGCATGTGTTGTCCTAAACATGAGCCAGATAAATAACATGATGAATCCCACATACATGCGATGCCTGGAATAATCGTCAGGACTTATACAAGAATATGGTAGTACATGAGATATAAATACGCCCAAATGCCCCCTACACGCGGGGAAGTTCTCGCAAAATCTGACTGATACGTGCAAATCGAAGAGGCGTTGCAAGCGGCTGAGGCCGATATCATCATATGAGAGGAGCTGCATCAAGGGCTGAAATGAAGTCATCCGGGCATGTGGGGGGCTACCTGCAGGGCCACCCCCTCATGAGGGTTGAGACATCTCACACATGCCCGAGAATCACCAATAGCTACTGCTGTGTCACTGGACCATCAAGTGTATATATCACAAGCATGCTGAAAGGAGCTTGAACCAAGGTACACTGCCCCCAAGACCTAGCTTCTAGAGTAAATGAGTTGAGGTCGACAGAAGTAGGGCTGCCATAGGTGAGGCAACAAGGGAATCTCAACGAAGGCACGAGAGAAAATAGTGGAGTGACGAACAGATGGATACTGTAGATGATAATGAAATGAGAGGAACGGAGGAGCGGTTGGATGACTTCCCTTGTTAGAGCATAAAGGGTATGAATGGCTTGGCAGCGATGGATAGAATGTCATGATGGGTAATGGACAAGGGTACTAATGGCCGTAATGGGTGACACGAGAGAGGGACCAAGCAGGAAAGGATGGAGGACTATGGCGGGGTACAAAAGGACTCGGGATAGACTCCATGGGTGTGATGGTGACTTGACTTGGATGCTCTAAGCAGGGGAAACTCAATGGTGCTGCCTCATAGTACGGGTCCAATGGGGGACCATGAAAGCATGAGTAGAATATGGTAGCTCAGGACGAAAATCAACACGAACGAAGATGGGTAAGAAGGCAAAGTGGTGCCCCAAGTACAAGTGTCGTAAGTGAAGAAATTTGATTTTGAGAAGAGGTGAATAGACCCTTCATGGACAAAATGTGTTCTGGTGAAGTATCAAGGTCATAAAAACTAAAAGGTACCTAGAGCTCATGAACAGTCCAGGTCGCACTTTTTGGGGTCTGTTCTGCGACCTGGGGAGTAGGTACTGGGCAGAAAATTGTGACCTGTCCCACGAAATGACCTGAAAAGTGCGACCTGATAGAGAAAGGGGGTTTTAGTGTTGTTTTTTTTTGAGATCTGGGATATTTTTATGGGTGAGGGGCATGGGTGCCCCCAAGCATGAGGTGGTCATGCCAAAATGTTTGTAGAAAGAAGGGGAATTTAAACACAGTTTAAGGATGTGGTGTGCCATTTGTTTTTGTTATGGTTATGCAGTTTGAGAAAGGAAATGGAGGATTACCAATCTCTTTTAGTACTGCATATATGAATCAAATGGGCTTTAAGTTTCTGGGTTGGCATATCTGGTGCCACTATCCCAAACAGAGGATTTGGAGATAAGGAACTGATGCTTTCTTGGAAAACATACAGGTTGGTCAACAACAAGGTCGAAAAGACTGGTTGCTGATGTAAGATACAAGAACAATAAGGGGTATCATCCCGAGAGTGATCTAAAGTGATATGGGACTTTAGAGGTTCTTCTAAATGGGGAAGAATAATGGTACTAAAGGCGGCATGACCAGATATACTAGGAGAGTGGTGGAGAATTGCTTCTCTTGGTCTCTGAAATATGGGTGCCCCCTTATTGAAACATTGGGTTTCAATGTAATGGCCACAAGGTGGATGTGGTGTGAACGCATGGGTTCGATGTAAGGGGGAATAGATAAAGTCAGGGGTAGTGATTTCTTCCGGAATGTCATCAACATGATAGGAGATGGGGTTACTGGTGGAAGAAAGACCACCTGACGTGGCGAAGCTTCCTGACTCATGATCATGAGAATAGATGGTCGTATGTGGAGCGTCAAAAGGGTTAAAAATGGCCCAAGCTATCGAGGCTAGATTCCAGGAATAGTGACTTGTCCCATCAGCATAGCCAATATAATGTGTGGACGGAAGGACCTGCAAAATAGTGTCACAAGTCAAGACATGGGGGGAGTAAGAACAAAGATGACAACATGAGTGAAGGGTAGAAAACACAGGATAAATATGGGAGGTAGTAGGCTGGATAGGGTGGTTATGAATTGCAGACCGACTAGAGGGTGATGGGTGGGGGTTGGAGCTCAGGCTGCAGAGAATATCATAGATACGGATGGTATCATCATGGTTATGGGTGGGAGGGAAAAGGTCAGGGAAACCACATGAGGCCGCAAAGCTACCTAGATCATCAGCATGGGAAGAAAGGCTCATATACGGACCATCTCGGGGGATGAAAAAAGAACAAGTAAAAATATGATCGAAGGATGCAGAGCCCAAGAATGTTGCTGAAGGGGAATCGAGCAAAACAGATGGAGTGGATTAAGAGGGAATGTACTCCGAGGGTTAGATGGATGATGATAGGTATAGGAGGGGGGCAGCAGGTTCGGACATCTCAACATCAGGGGGAGGAATGTCAATGGTGGCAGGTGGATCCTCGAGTTGGCCTGACACATATTGCGCGAGGATAGGAGGGGCGGATGGGTTTAGTTCCTTCTCATACTCACGAATGACCTCTAAAGAGGCTTGGTAATGCATGAGGTGAGGACAATGGTGAGAATAATGGCCATGGACACCACAAAAAGCACAGGGTTTGTTAGTGCGAAGAGGCTTTGGGTTCTTAGCTACGGAAGAGGAAGAGACAGAGGATTTAGGGACCGTAGACTCTAGGAATGCGACTTTAACCATGGGTTTGATGCGGGGCAACTCAGGACAAGTATGGGTGGCATGACCGACAACATCACACAAATCAAACTGGATGGTATGCGTTGAAGGCCGAGTAGGGACAGGGTTGTATCCTTGTTCGTTGATGCCCCCCTGCGAGTGTTTCCATGTTTACCTGAAGCGGTCGCAACAGGAGGTGGTTCCTGTTGAGGTGACTGAGGTACTGTTGCAGAGGGAGAAGTCATCGGAATTGGTTGAACTGGGGTTAAAGTAATATATGGTTTGGCTTGACCTGGAAGGGTAATGGCTGGAGGGTTAAGATACCATATGGGTATACCCAGGGCCAGGTTGGGGAGAGATAGGGTGGCCAAAATAGGGACTGAATGGGCTCCGAGAGGGGGAGAAAGGAAAGGTATCTGACCAGCATGGAAATGGCCAGGAGAAATGGTGCCAAAGGGGTTGATATTGGGTGGAATTGACTCGGGAGGATAACGAGGCGTGGGAGGATTGTGTGTAGAAGAAGGTTCAGAAGGAAGAAGGCTGGCTAGTGGGGGAGAAGGGATAGTAGTTGGTTGAGGTTGAAGTTGCTGACTAGCCAAAGTGGGCTCCGTAAGGTCAGCCCAAGATGATTGCATCATGCAAATGTTCGCCGAGCTAGGATCAAAGACAGGAGGAGGGGGAGGACCAAGAAAATTTCCAAGCAAAGAGGAGTCTTTGTAGATGCCAGGGGAAACACTGGTCAATGAATCAACAGTTGGTTTATTGGTGATAGTAGAGATGGTGGACTCAGGGGAGGTCTGAGATTTTGGTTCATGGTAGGTCAATTGGTTAATGGTGACAATCTTGCCATTATGAGGGAAAAACATCTTGCGGTGGACTGTGGATGGGATGAAAGACATGGCATAGGTGTAACTACGCCCCAAAATAATGTTGTAGTCAAGAGGGGCGTCAATAACTTCAACGTCAACACAAACAGTCTTGCTGGCAAGGGTGATAGGACAGTTACGAAATAGGCCAATGGGTTGGGAGGCATGGACATCCCATGCACGAAGGGTGATGGTGGAAGGGGCCAGTTCAGGGGATCCGAGTTGTTTCCAAACTGAGGTAGACATTACGCAGGTAGATGCCCCCTCATCAATAATACACTGAGCAACATTGGCGTTTCAGATTTTGACTGGGATTTGGAAAGCAACTGAAGGGGGAAGAGGGGGATGGTCTGAATGACGAGCATCGAAAACAATCAATTGGTCATCAGCAGGATCTACACCACCCATGGCAGATAGTAGAGCCCTCTTTTGAGAAGGACACGACTGGAGGAGTTCCAGTGTTGAAATGGCAGCAGGAGATTGGGCCAGATCATCTACGATGTTGTATGAATGGGCAGCCCGACCAGAGGCAGCATTTCTGCGTAATGGTCCCTTAGGAGGCTTGGGATGGACCTCAGCTTTGGGCAGAGGGAGTTGCAAGGGACCATTGGGTGTCGATAGAGGCTCTGTAGGACCTGACGATGGAGTCTCAGAGACAGACAGAACAGGAGGTGTGGAATACTGACGGGACCGAGTTTGAAGGTTGAGGTCGACACTGAGAGGTGAGTCAGAAGCCATCATGAGAATCTGGTAATCAGAGGAACCAGAAGGGGAAGTTTGAGTGGTTACCGGGGCGTGAGGTGGTTGAGTGGCCACGAATCCTTGTTGCGGGAAAGGATCGGTAAACAAAATAGGTTGAGAAGTAACGGGGGTGGGAGAGGTAGTAGGGGAGGAGTGTTGTCCCCGTACGGTGGCCTGAGAATCCCAAAGTTGCCGCATTTGTGGTAATAAGGGACAATCGTGAGTGTAGTGACCATAAACACCACAACACGAATAGGGCTTATTGGTGCGAAGTGGCCTGTTCGGATTGGGCTGAGAGCCCTGTGGCTGGTTGGTAGTGGTAGAGTCGATATTGGAAGGATTGGGTCCATGAGTACCAGAAGCGTATTGATTGCCTCTTCTCATTTTTTGAGAAGGAGGAAAATTAGGTGCCCCTTGCTGTGCAAATACTTACCCTGGAGGGGGTAGTAAGTGCGGTTGTGGGGGTGGAGAAGGCAAGGGAGTGGGAGGTCCAAATTTTGGAGGAGCTGGGACACCAGGTTGTGGATATGGATAAGGAGTAGGGTGGGCAGTAGTAAGGTAAGCAGGGGGGTGGGAAAAAGGAGGAGGCATGCCGTAGCCTAAATACATGCTGCCTGGGGGGGAAAAAATGCCGGAGGAGTTGGCCCCTAGAGGAAAACCATGGCCTGAAGGAGGTTGGGCAGAGGTATGTGACAGGGCTCCAACGATACCGTCGGCAGAATGAGATGCCCCTAAGGCATTAGGGCCACCAGGTTTGGGAAGGTCAAGAAGGATGGTATAAACATAACTAGATTGGGCGTAGATAAGGTCATACTTCAAGGCGGTTTGGAGGGCGGCTTCTTCGGTTTGGGGAAAATGGGATGCGACATCTTTGCCAATGGGAGGTAGGAGAGAGCGAAGGAACCAGTCCATGTAAACCCGATCTTCAAAGGGGGGAGCTCGACATAAGCTTCTTCTGCGCCACCATTCCTAGACATGAGCAGAAAGGTGGGTTGAGGAGGATTGACGGAAGGAGGTTAAAAGCTTGGTACTAGTGTCGTATCAGAGAGGGAGCTGGAAATAAGATAAAAAGGCTTGGGCAATGGTTGAAAAAGTGGTATGGGAGGAGGTGGCCTATTCAACATATCGTTTAGAAGCTTCACCTGTAAGCGTGTGTTGGAAAAATCTAAGACGAATAGAGTCGTAAGCAATGGAATTGGAGGAGCACCACATGTGGAAGGATCAGATATGGTTGGAGGGATCCTCACTAGCAAGGCCTTCGAACTTGGGAATGTCGGAGGGGAGCTTGGTTGGCATAGCAGGCCAACTAACATCATGGAAAATAGGATCATTGATCAGCTGATTGAATTCGGGGAGACTAAGGCCGGCCATATAAGGGAGTAATGGGGCCATCGAGGTAGGTCCCGAGGTGGTTCCACTGGAAACAAACCCAGAAGTAGTGCTGGGGTGACTACTGGTGGTAGGCCCTGAAGTAGACATGGTGAAAGTGATAGGGGGAGAACCAGGAGGGGAAGAACCCGAATAATCAGAGGAAGAGTCGGAGTGCGGATTCGGGGAAAGACTTACTTGATGACAACGGGAAGGAGGAAGTCGTCCAAGCAGAAACTGAGGATGAAGGCCAAGAAGTCTCTGGGAGAGGTGCCTTGGGGGCGCAATGATGACGGGAAGAAGAAAACTGACAATGGAAGGGAGGGACAAAATCAAGTGAGGTCAAGGGCAGAAAGGTGTAGTGACAATTGATTTTAAAGTCTTTGCCAGGCGGTGTTAACCAGGCGCTTCTTCACTTAGGGTCAGTGTGTGGCATGCGTTAATTTTAATTGTTTAACCTAGACGTTTTGAGAGTAAAAAAAGTGTGTTGCGTAATGGAAAAGAAATCTGTAGTAAATAAAATTGAAAGAACAGAAAATTAACAACTAAAAATGTAGCAATCTAACCCAGGAAGGCGAGTCGCTCAAAAATAGTCGATAAGAGGGAAAAACTAGGCAAAGCACGCTGAAAAGAGGCCAATAGATCTAAGGTCCGGAGGGACTGGAATCTAAAGGGTAAATCTGCTGGAAAGTGGTGCAGAGAACAACAAATAGGCAGAGGCAAGGTTGCTGCTAAACAGGAGGAGATCAGCTACAAAGAGAAGAGACAAGGCAGTTGCCTTAGAAAAGAACCTAAACAAAATGATATGAGGTGTTTTGAGAGGTAGAAGAGCTGATCTAAAGGGATCTGAAAAGGAGGTATCAGATCTGAGAAAAAAAGGGCTGAAACTCTGTAAATTTAGACTTCTGAAATAGAAAAGACTCACCCACAAAAAGTGGGGGTTACAAGAGCCCTAAGGGGCAAGATTCCCTCTTGTTTGAGTGAAGCAGATCAGAAACAGGTCCAAACGGGCAGAGACAGAGGCTGGAAAACCCTGACAGAAACTTCAGACAAACCCAAAAAAAGTGCTGAAAAATTTGCAGAAAAAGTGCAGGTCGCAGGTTCTGACCTGTTCGCAGTCCAGGTCGTAGATTTGGGGCAAAAAAGTGCGTCCAGAGGCTCAGGTCGCACTTTTTGGGCTGATAAGTGCGACCTTCAGATTTGGCTCTCTCGGCAGCAAATTTCAGAAAAAATTGTCGTCTTAGCTGTGGCTGATCTCTGTCACCTGCGCAATAAGGCCAGAAACACACGGAAGTTAAAAATTGGACTGTTTAAGGGTTTTAGGGGTGAAAATTACCATAAAAATAGGAAAAACAGCAAAGGGGAGAGAAACCCTAGGGTATGAAATAGCTAGATATGCAGGAATATATAAAACGACAGTGGTCGCAAAAGAAAACCCGTGTGGAGTCGCCAATTGTTAGTATGATTATTTCGTCGTAAAAGATCACTTTAGCTACGCATAACAAATAGCCCTAACATCGATTATGGCTGCAAAATATCTTTAAGTTTGCTGCACAAATTCAGATCTAAGCCCAAAAAGACATTAAGCAGACAAAATATAACATGGCTCCATAAATCCAATGGACAAGACAAGAAATAATGTTTTTAAAATAATTCTATATTATATTAAAGAATGGGGCACCTGAGAGGAAAACAAGAAAGGTGTTTTCCAGTTCTCCTCAGTGGGATGGGTTCTTGGAAGTCCTCAGTGTTTCAGATCTAACATTTCTCTCTCTTAATGGTGTAGAAAAACAAACATGGAACTCAATGGGAGTTCACAAAGCAAAATGGAAAATGGTGACCGAGAGCAGATCCAGAGTGATCTAATGCAATGGAGGTGACTAATGAATGGGGAAAAACCCCCTATTTATAACAAAATATTGGGGCGGTCTAGAACTCGGTGCATGAATAAAATATTATTAATCGAATTCTAAAGGCACCTTTTAGGAATATTTTATTATATTTGTTGGAGGGAAAAGGATTCTTGACATGGGTCAATTCCTTTATTTATAAATAATAAATAAATAAATGATTTATTTATCATTTTAGGGGAATGATGGGAATATAATTAAATAAAAAAAGGTTTATTTGATTATTTATGGATGATTTAGTCAAATTTAACTAAGAATACTATTTAAATAATGATTTAAATAAATTGTTCTTAGGAAATAATTAAATAAATAAGGATTTATTTAATTAATTTCTTTGTTGTGGGTTAAATATGACCAAATAAGTTATTTTATGTGGTGAAAGCAATTTTATTTGGGGTAAAATTGGTCTTACATGGTGTACTTGGGTTCATCTAATAATAATAGGTTAGATGACCAAAAAAATGGTGTAACAGTGGCATCTATAGATAAGTGATCAGGTCGTCGAGGTTCTTTGGCATGCGCGTCAAGGGCCTGCGCGGTCGGATGAAGGGAGGTAACCAGTTGATTGGGTCAGCAGGCTGGGCCTCCTCCTGAGCAGCTTGTGCTTGGGTGTCACCTTTGGGGATGGCACATTCCGCGGGGATGCTCGAGGTTTCCCCTTAACCCATTTCACGAGTTTCGGGGGTTTATTGGAGTATTTTACTTTTTTATTACCCTTCTGAGTGAGTGGGGTGGAGAAAAATTCTTCAGCCTCTAACTCAATTTCCACCACTTCCTTAGTGCCCAGTTCCGTTGATATTACTGGTTCTGAGGGTTCAATAGGATTCTTAGCTGACATCCTGGTGAAAAATACAAACTTGGGATTGCTAGTGTCTGAGGGAGCAGGTTGCTTAGACATGAAAGAGACGCTAGGGGCACATAAATTCTTACAGCACCACTTTTTCCAGGACAAACATGGCAAGTACGAGGTATTCAAGCGATACATAACCCTTGTCTACTTTATCCCACCTGTTTTATAGCTTTTGCGACCGCCTAATGGTAGGGTAGACTTCACGTGGAACTTACCATCAAGTAAATGGTAAAAAATCTCCAGAATTTGCCTCATTAAATGGTGGCCGCTCATCCCATCCAATGGTAATTTTTTCTTTTTACCCAATTTGACTGTTCCAACGGCTATTTTTTGTACTCTAGGTGCACTCAGCGTACCCTTGTGCTCCCAATGCACCTCTGCACTTGGAGCATACTGCCTGCACTCCTGATGCACCAGCTGCAGCCTAAGCTTATTCCTTCCAAAGGTAATTCTATGTCGCCATAGCCCAGCCCCCAAGATTTTTTTTCCCGTTGCCTTATCTGCGTAGTGACCTCCTTCTATGCCCTCTCGAGATTCTGCCAAGATAGCGTGCCTCTCATGCTCCAGGACGTATCTACACAACACTTCACCATCACCTAGTTTATATAAAGGACCTACGATAATAGTAAAATCTGCCGCCTGGGTAACCAACTACTTCTTTGGTCATACCGAATATTTTGTAGATGCCATGCTTGTATTCAGGGGCTGAATGATATTAGTGAAGTGTGCATCGACAACCCTTATGCGAACCGCTGCGCATCAGAAAAACCTTCCCTCAAGTTAGGGGGTTCCCCACCTGTGTCAAGTCAGGACAAGTGATCCGAACTTGCATTCAGCTTCGCTGGTTTGACTATGACTTCAAAATCGTATTCCTGAACCATCAATAGCTGCACGTAGAGTTCCCCCCCCAACATAGGCTTATTCATCAGGGACTTAAAAGCCGAATGGTTTTTAAACATCTTAAAGTGTCCTTCCAGTAGATAGTGTCGATACTTCTATAGTCCATAGATCCTGGTCAACCCTTCCCTTGCCGTGGTGGCATAATTGTTCTTCGTACTCGAGAGTTCTTGACTAGCAAATGTGATTAGGTGATCAATGCCTCCGGTGCCAGGCCACGTAAGGACCCTTCCCAAGGAAATCCCCGATGCATCAACATGTACAAGACATTCCTTCTGTTAGTCATCCATAATTTTCACTATCTGAAGATGACTAAATATCGATTCTAGATTTCTAGAAACAAAGCTCATGAACATTGTGATTTCTAGAAATCTCACGGCCTTTATTACCCTTAAGATAAATTTTCACTATTTCATAATTCCTTCGTGTGAAGCTCAGCTCACCCATCCTAGAAGACCCATCATGGGCTCATGTCACTCATTACCACTATGTTTCACCACTTTTGGCCTCAGCCCTCTATTTTTTTTTTTCCTAAACTCCTCCATTGCCTATCTAGGGTTTTTAAGGGCATTTCTCTTGGTTTCATGACCTCCATGATTAAATCATTTGCAATGCTTATATATTGATGCTATTAAACCTCCTTATATCCTTAATATACCTTCACAAACACTCCCCATCACTCCTATCCCTCAAAATCATCATTTTCCTACAAAACCTAGTCTATTGCCACAATTAACACTTTTTTGAGACTAGGCCTGTGTTTTTACCTTTTGGACCCCTTCCCCTCACTAAATTATTGAAATTCAACTTTCCCCTACTCCCTAACATCTATCCCTATCCCCAAAAATTTCCCCAATAATTTAGACAACCCTTAACCCCTTCATTCCCCTCCCTCTACAAGGTGGTTCTAAATCCCCTACACCAGACTCTAATTTCCTCTTCCAACTAAGCTAGGGTTTGATATGAAAAAAAGACACAAGAGAAAAGGATTCATTTGATATATCATGTCAGCAAGAATAATTCTATACCAGCTCATAAACATCATGCCTCCATCATTTTCGAAGAATTCATTCCAAGAGACAAGCCATGTATCACACCTAGGGCTTGTTTTTCTATAAATTGTGTTTCTGACCAAACAGAGATGAAATTGGAAAACATGAAAGATATTTTTATCCATCATAAGGCCAAGAAGAAAAACCTCTTTCAGTTTTTACACAGGTATCATGGTTTGGGAGAAATATTAAAAAATACAGGCGTCATGAGAGAAATTCTGCACTGCTGGAGTGACCTTGGGAAAATCAAGTTTTCTCATAACTGGAGTGTCCAAATGAATTTCTTGATGAATCAAAAGACAACTAGGCTTAAATAGATTTCGAATGAGCTATCATGAGCTTAATTTGGAATTGAGGAAGGCATCCAAAAGTGGTTTGCACCAACACTCTTCATTTCTGCACCAACACTCTACATTTCTGCACCATCATTCAACACTTTTTGACCAGTGTTGGGAGAATCAGTTTTTGAATAGGTAAATGGAAACCAAATTCAAAACGAAAAGAATTTTTGGAAATTATACTCCACAATATTTCCAAAAATCTATGACGGAGCTACTTCCGACACTAGAGAAGCCTACAATTGCCCTCTGCAAATGGGTGTTGCGCATTGGCAGAGGCGCTACGCCCCTAGAGCCTGGCGCTGTGCACAAAGGAGGCAGGTGCAGTGTTAAATAACATTGTTCTACGCACTTGGGAAGGTGCTATGCACAACTATTCTTTGGCCTAATTTTCTCAAAAAATGTCAAAATTTTGAGTTTTTGCCTCCAACTCTTCTACAAACAGTCAAATAAGGCTAGTAACTCCTTTTTCTCACTCTCCAAATATTATTTTCATAATCTAAGAATCCATTGCTTGACCTAAGGTGAGCAAAACCTAAGCCGCACAAAAATCAAATATTTACCTCCCAAGTTAGGTTTTGCAAGCTTAAGATTTTGTCATAGGTTTTAAAGACATTCAGTGACAACGAACTTGTTTCTAATCTCTGGATCACTCCTTGATTGCTCCACCTTGCCCCCATTTGCCCAAGTTTTCCCTCACATCACTCAAATTCCCTCCCTAAACATGAAGGCCCTCACCAAGCTAAAAATCCTTTTACCCTAGGCCAACCACCATGTCTAAAGAAGAATAAGTAATTCAAAGACAAAGCTAAAGGAACAGATGATGACAAAAAAAATATGAACAAAATATGGTGAAGAGAGTAAAGAGAAAAGGGAGGCAAGTACATAGCTACATGAAGAAATGATGATAACATAGAGAAGGAAAATGAACATGACAGTTTTTGAAAACAAAGAACGTGTTGTTACTGAGCAAGGTGAAAACACAGAGGACAATGGAGAAAGTAAGAAGGGTGATAGTCAACTAGAGAGTGCCCTACAGCTAAGAAAAACAAGGTACATAAACATGTTATTGATCACAATGATAAGTACAAAACAGTGACAAAGTTTCTAAAGGTAATAAAGGTAAAGCAACAAAGAAATATTTTGAAGAGATTGTTAGGGTCTCGTGATTTCATAGATTGGCAAGCCAAGTGATAGGGTAACATCAAACCAACTTTGGAGCCCAAGGACCTAGCCTTCCTGGAATCAGAGAGGGCTCTCTCTATTTGTGCAAGGGATGTAGATTTGTTTGCTTCTTATGTATTTGATTTTAGGCTAGTTGTTGAGTAGGTTTTTAGTTTGCTTTTAGGTTTTTGAGGGAGGAAATGATCAAAAGATAAATAGATAAAAATATTGTTGGATCAACTGGGCTATGGGGTCAAAAAGGTCGAGAAAGCTTCAAATGGTGGACAAGGTATATTGAAGGGCCGATTTGGTCGGGGTAAAATGGATTCTTTAGGTGGAGTGAAATGGGATGGACACTAGGTTTTGTGAATGGCAAAGAATTTTAAACATAAATAGTTTTACAACAGACATCCATGTGGTAGGTGTTGGGGTTCCCATGTTTTGGCAAGGTTGGCAACACCAAAAGATGAGACAACAGAGAACCACTTTCAGACCTTAGGATCTAGCCCTCCTAGGTCTAGAGAGGGATCTCTCTATGATTGTCAAAGGATATATGCCTTTGAAGTTCTCAATTGTGATTTTAGGCTAGTTATAGGCTCAAGGTTGTTTGTTTGATTGTTTGAGTTTGGTTGTTGAGAATCAGGAAGGAAGGTTTCACCATAAGACAAGGATAGGTAAAGAAGGGAGCTAGGCAAGGAAAGATAACTCGGGGAACATCAAGGCCATTGGGCAATGGAGTCAAGAAAGGATTTACTTATGTTCAATGTGTAAGCTTCAGTTGGGCTAGTCATCTAGAGCATTTGGATCTCAAAGACTGATTGGTGGGATGGAACATTAAGGGATGAGAATGAAGGATGGAGAACCATCTGATTCGGTCTATAGATCAGGCCAGAGGTCATTTAACTCTAGGCCTGCTTGGAAAAAACCATAGGCAACACAAGGGATCTTGAAAAGGTTTATATGGAAGGGGTAGGTTATGAAGAGGCAGCGACAGGCTTTACACCTCCCAATGTTCCTAACCTCTTTTAATTAAATCTTAACAAAAACATCTGAACATTGATTCTATTAACTTGCACATCAGAGAGCAGGCAATATTCATCCACTACACTGGTTTAGTCAATTAAAAACAATATTCAGATACACATATGAGCAGAAAACATTAAAGACTGAGGGAGCTGGGACATAAGGTACCTAACAAGGGTAAATCTTATGTCATGTGTTCAGATGCCAGTCAGAAGAACATACAATGAAATGGAAACAAACGCAGAGAGGAGAAAAACATCACCAACTGCTGTAGATCAGGATCCAATGAAAACTGCTTATCATGTTAAACACGATACCAATCAGGTACATCACTGCCCAAAGCTTTTACATTCAGCCTGAATACATCATATTTCTCAGCCTATCATACAATCATTACACAGGGAACTTGGCTCAGGACAAAAATGCTTGCAATTCATTGATAACACATCAAAAACCATTACAATGATATCCTCCTGTGCTTTATAGCAGAAGAGACACAGAGGACCGACTGAGGAGGTAGGTGAATTTTAAATGTTACATTTAAACACAACAATGAATGCAGGGCCGAGGCCCATTTCGCTTGATATGCTGTATATTTAATCTTTGTCATCTCCCTGGTGCAATAGAGATCTGCTTCGGATATGATTTGACCTTTTGGCTGTAGTACTCCAGGTGATTTGAACAAAATGAAAGAAACTGCTGAGAGGTTTGCCTCATAGATGTTAGATTGTTTTGAACTATAGCTGGGACGAAAAACCCCTTCAGGGACACAGCGCATAATAAAGACTGTATGGGAGACCTGTCCTTTATGGAAAAACATTCTGCTGATAAGAAAACCTTGATATTACCTCTTATTGATGTTCAGGATCTCCAGATCGATCCTCGGGGTCTTCAAAATGATGCTTTGCCTCTTTAAACCTCTATTTCAGAGCTCAAGATCTTCGTTGACATGCACTAATCCCCCTGCTCTGTACTGAAACTCCTTGCTGCTTCATTACTTCCTCTGTCGAGTTAGTCTTGAGCTTTAAATGGCGCCGGCATGATTTTCGGCGTTTGAACTCTGCTTTCAATTAATGTGAGTCCTGACGGCCCCATTCCTTGACTTTCCTGATGGTACTGGCTCATTAGATTTGATCCTGACTGCGCCGCTCGCCATTGAGGTAGTACATTGAACAGTGGCGGTCTAATCTCCTAGAAACTCTGCAACACAGCGAAATTATGAAGAAAAAAGTGGACGAAGCAATGAATGCAGGGTGGACGAAATGGTGGTGCGGCGGTGGCGGAAACAACGCTAATCATGTAAAAGAACGATGAAAATGCAGTGGAGTGGTGGAATGCGCGGACAATAGGGTTTGGTAGAGGTATGCAGCGCAGACTGTTGGATTCAGGCCTGGAGATGAAGATTGACGGCGGAGATTGATCGGCGTAACAATACATGAAACGAACAAAAAACAAACAAAATGCATGAAATGCGACGGAGACGAATGTAAGAGTGGGAGCTGGCGGAGGCGGAGGGCGATTAGATCTGAGCCGTTAGATCCCAGATCCAATGGACGGTCAGGATCAGATCGGAGGATCGCAATCGGGGGGGAGGGGGGGGGGGGCAGGGGTGACACATTCAAAAAGTTCCGATTGCGATCGGAGCGATGTTGCGATTGAGCGATGACCGTCGATTTGGGGGAGGAATGGACGGCGGAGATGAAATCGGAAGGGAAACAGAAGGACTTGTGATTGGGTTCATCGGAGAAATGGAGCGATTAGTGCGATGACCGTTGGATTGGCGGGGAAAGGACGGCTAGGATTAAATCGGGAGATCGCAATTGGGAGATCGGAAGACAAGGTTGCGATTGATCGGAGGGCGCATACAACATGTTGCGATTGCGGTGGAGCGATTGGCGCTGGACTGTCAATCTGCGGGAGGAATCAACGGTGGAGAACGCGATCGGAGGACTGTAATCAGGGTGGCACTGCTGTGACTTGCGATTATGATCGGATAGGGGATTGGCGATTAAGCGATGACCGTTGATCGCGGGAAGGATGAACGGCCCTGATTGAATCGGGAGATCGCAATCGGGGGCAGGAAGATAAGACTTGCGATTGATCGGGGGTCGAGGCGGAAGACTTGCGATTAGCGCTCCGCCGTCGATCTTTACGACAGATCAACGGATCAAAACACGTCGCGAGACTTGGTTAATAAAACAGTCGCATCGGGGATTTTCAATGATGCACGAGAATTTCACCCGCCCGACGCTCCGATTGCGATTAGCGCCTGGGGCTTAAGCGCTTGGTCCCAGCGCCGGGGCACATGTGGGGAAGTGGTTAAGGGGCTGGCGGGAAAGGGGCTAAGCCCTAATACAAGGTTGGAAAGTGGGTTTTTAACCCATTTAAATGGAATTTGAAGGTTGGTGGAGGGTAACGATAGAAGAAGATAAGGGGGATGAGAGGAAATTTAGCCAAGCAAGGGGTAAGGGAAGGATTTGAAGGGGATTTAGAGGAGATTAAGAGGGTAAAAAGGGAAATGGAAGGGGAGACAAGGGGGGAATGAAAAAGAGGCAAAGTGAGGGTAAAAGAAAGGGAATTCGGACAAAGGGAAAGAAGGGGAATTGATGTATGTTGCAGGGGTAAAGGAGGGAATAATAGGCCCTTTTTTTAGCAATTTACTAGCAGAGGGGTTTTTGTATTAGGCACAGCAATTGAGAGACTTCAAGGAGGATGGGTTTTCAGGGGAAAGGCATTCCTTGAAGGCTCAAAAAAATCTAGCCCCCAGCTGACTTGTCAAGAATTTCATAGGGGGGCTAATAGTGGCTCCACATGGGGATGGCTTCTTCTTGAAGGAGTCAAGAATTCAGAAAATGATCTCTTGGTGTAGGCCAGATGCCTGCTGCCATAAGCCATCTTTCTTCTTTCTTTAGATTAGCTGCCACAATATATTGGATACAAAATTCAGTAGAAACATTTTCCCATCCAATCTACCTACCCAAACTAGAGCTCTAACAATTTTCCCTTGGGTGCATTCGAACTAGCAGACCCTTTACATTTTATTTTGCAAAACAAAAAAAAAATTATTCTAATTCTACCCTTATTTCTCCATGAGGCCAGATTAGACTGTTGGCCTCATCTATTTCTCTACCTAATCTACTACCTGTTGGGATTAAACTGTCCAACAGGTTTCTTCACCTACATTCTAAGACATGAAATTTAAACACAGCCAAGCCAAGATTAGACTGTCTGACTTGCCGGGCAGAAACTTGAAGAAAACAAAACTGGGAAGGCATGGAACTCTGCAATTGTGAAACATCCTTCTTTCTTTCTTGTGACTCAGGTTTTGAGCATATTTGAGTCACTTCTTTCCTTTGCTGATCCAGATTTTGAGCTTGTTTGGATCAGCTATTCTGCTTCCTTTTGGCTCAGGTTTTGAGTTTATTAGAGCCAATCCTTTTGCCTCAGAGGTTCATGTTTTGAGCATGTCTGAACCTCTCTTTTCATTCTATATTTTGGGGCAATTTCTTCTCTTTTTTGCTGGAAATGAAAATTTGCAACGGTATATACAATGGAAATGAAACTGGAAATGGAGAATTAATAGAAATAGTGTTTTCGCATCCTGCCATTGACAGGACCCCAAAAAAACTCAGAACCATCAATTTCTTGCAAGAAAAATGCATTAGGACCCACAGTGGCTTGAATGATGAAGGGACCTAGCCACAAGCTGTCGAATTTGCCATGTTTGCCTTTATCCTCTCTTCTTGAATCCCACTTCAGGACCTTGTCCCCAACTTTGAAATTTACTGCGTTGGTTCTTTTGTCAAACTGTCTCTTCATGTTTTCCTGCACTTTGACAGCTCTGTCATAAACCTGCTCCCTTGTTTGTTGAAGATGGATTGTTTCATTAATTCTCCTTATCATGTTGTCCTCTTCTGATTGGATTTCTTGGATAAGCTTTACCACTGGTATCCTAAGGCTAGTAGGAAAAACTGCTTCTGTCCCATAAACCAGCTGGAAGGGTGACATGCCAATGGATTTCTTTGTAGTGAGCCTGTCTGCCCACAAGGCTTGTATCAACTTTTTATGCCATGACCTTTTGTTCTCTTCCAAAAGCTTATTAATGATTATAACCAGGCTTTTATTTGATGATTCAGCTAGGCCATTACCTTGGGGGTAATAGGCAGTTGAATGTCCAAGTGCAATTCCGTACCTATGACAAAAATCAATCATTCTTTTGGATCCGAAAGCAGCAGCATTTTCAGTGATTATTTTCCTTGGGCTGCCAAACTGAGATAAGATGAAGTCTTCTAGGAACCTAATGATGACAGAATCAGTGGCATTCCTAGTGGGTATGGCTTCAATCCACTTAGTGAAGTAATCAGTAGCGGTCATGATCCATTTGTGTTGCCCAAAAGAAGAGGGGTGGATTTCTCCAATGAAGTCTAAGCCCCATTGCATGAAGGGATCTTCTATGGTGATAGGTTGCAGAGGGAGGGGCAAGAGCTTTCTTTTTCCCTCAAAAATTTGGCATTTGTGGCAGGTAAGGACCATTTTATGAACATCACTAAAGAGTGTAGGCCAATAGTACCCAGCCCTGAGTATCTTATTTGCAGTGGCCTTCCAACTCAGGTGGCCTCCACACTCCCCAGCATGGAATTCTTGTTTGATTCTTTCAACTTCAGTTTCAGGCAAACATTTCAGAAAAAGACCATTTGGATTTTTCCAATATAGACTCTCATTCATATGTAGTAATTTCTAGCTTTGAGTTTTATGAATCTGGCCTTTTTTTTGGACAGTTCTGGAGGGGCATTGAGGTGTGTGAGAATGTAAAGGATATCAGTGTACCAAGGAGAGTTCTGAAACTTCTCCTCAACAGTTGGATGGGGCAATCCTTCGTGCTCATCCAGGGCATTCGTCATGTTAATATCAAGGGCCTGCAGATTAGATTCAGCCATCAATTGGGCCAGGCCTTGACCTTTGATCAGCTTGGTGGGTTTGATTTCAATGTCATATTCTAAAATTGTAGCAATCCATTTGCCCCTTTTCCCATCTGGGTCTTGGGACAAGATATCTTTGACCACTATATTTGGCACATAGGCAATGGTGTGAGAATGCAGAATGTACACCCTAAAGTCTTTTAAGGCCTTAATCAGGGCATAGGCCTATTTTTCCATGATGTTGTACTTTAAGGGTGCGTCTCTTAAGGCTTTACTAAAGAAGGCTATAGGCTGTTCATTACCTTCTGAATTTTTTTGCAACAAAACTGCAGCTATTGTGTGTGGGGAAGCAAATGAAAAGATCAGAAAATATTTTGAAAAGTCAGGGCTGATAAGGACAGGGGCCTGGGTAAGTGCAAGCTTTACTCACTCAAACGATTTCTTGGCTTCGACAGTCCACTTAATTCCAGCATCTTTCTTCATCATTTCAGTCATTTTCCTAAGATGCTCAGCAAGGTTGGGGATAAATCTTCTAGGGAAATTGATCTTCCCAATGAAGGACTGTAGCTCCTTGATGTTTCTTGGATGTGTAATTTGAAGTATTCCCTCAACTTTCTGGGGGTCTATCCTAATCCCTTTCTCAGATATAATGTGGCCAAGAAGCTTACCTTCTTGCAGCCCGAAAACAGTCTTCTTAGGATTTAGGGACAGACCATACCTTCTACATTTTTCAAAAACTTTCCTAAGATATTTTAAGTGTTCTTCTTCTATTTTAGAAAATCCAGTTAAGTCATCCAAGTAGATAAATATGAAGTGTCCAATCTCATCTGAGAAAGCAATATCCATTTCTCTCTGGAAGGTAGCTCCAGCATTCATCAATCCAAAAGGCATTTTTACATACATGAAGGTGCCCCATGGAGTGGTGAAAGCTGTTTTGAGTTGATCTTCTGGGAGTACCAGAACTTGGTTGTATCCTGAAAAACCATCAAGCAGGGAGATTCTTTTAGAGCCCACTACCTTCTGTAAGATATGTTCCATTCTAGGCAAGGGGTAGTTGTCTTTCAGGGAGGCTCTGTTGAGGTTTCTGAAGTCTATGCATAGTCTGATCTCCCCTGTCTTCTTTCTTACAGCTACTAAGTTCGACACCCAATCAGAAAACCTTATAGGGACTATAATGCCTGCATCATACATCTTCTTAATTTCCTTTTCTACTGCAGGCAATTGTTTTGGATTAATTCTACGGAGTTTTTGTCTGAAAGGTTTCTGATTTTCCTTCAGTGGTATCTTATGTTGTATAATGTTGGTTTCATAGGCCTTTAAGTCTTCGTAGCTCCACGCAAACACATCAATGAATTCCTTAAACAAGTCAATGTATCTTTTCTTCATGTCTGCAGGTATAGACTTAGCCAGTTTTATCATTTTGGGTTTGTCTTCAGTGCCTATGTTACACTCTTCTACATCTGATTCTGCATGTTCTATTGTGGGCTTCTTTGCAACATCATCGAAATCAAATAGGTCCTCTAAGGGTGCTAAGCCTCTTGGTATGTTCTTGTCTTTGGCTTGCAGCACCTCCATTTCTTCTCTATCCGTGTTTTCACGTTTTATGGCTGAATCTCCAGTTTCTTCAGAAAAAGAATTTATTTCTATACTACAAGGTGTTTCTAGTTCATCTGGGGAATCCTCACTTGGGCAGTTGTCATCAGATTTCGAGTCTGAATCAGAAAATTCAAACTCATTCCTACCCATCAGGAAATCTTCAATCTGTTTGTCTCCTTCAAAGACCTGCCAGTATTTTTCATTGTCTGGCACTGCAGGCCTAAATTTAGTCTAAATGATGATTTTTTGGTCAACTGGGGCCTTAGGATATGAGTTAGCTAGGTAGGCTAGTCCATTTGCAATAGCGTTTTGACCCCTAGGAATGGATACTAAATCATATTCAACAAACGTTTTCAGCAAATCTAGAGTATCATTCCTATATGCCCTAAGCCTGGGGTGTTTTTCCGAATACTCACCATTCATCTGTTTGATCACTAACTCAGAGTCTCCTCTCACGACTATCCTACGGGCTCCTAATTTTTTCAACAGATTTAAGCCCAAGATTAGAGCCTCATATTCTGCAATGTTATTCGTGCATTTGAAATGCAAATTGACAGCGTGACTCTCTGCGTGGTCATTTTCGGTGTTACGCAGCCACACTCCTGCTCCAGCGCTTTGTCTAGTACAGGACCCATCAAAGTTCATTTCCCACAGGGGTTCTTTGTTTACTTCCACTTCACCTTCTCCCTTACAGCTGGGTTCACCATTAGGTTGAGCTGGGAGGTCTGTACTAGGTTGTAAACTATCTTGTTGTTCATGGAGGCCATGGATGTCAGGGAGGTGGTTAGCTTGCTGTTCTTGTTCTGTTTCTATTTCACTCGGAGTGAGAGGTCCTCCACAGATCCTACAGGCTTCATTGCTGATTTCCTCTTCATTTTCAGTGTGCTGCCCATGGTTTTCCTGATCATATTCTTCCAGAGTGGCCATTATGTGGAGGTCCATAGGCTCGGTGTTCTCATTTGTATGCCTATTCTGGGACTCTGGCTCTTCTAAGGATTCATCATTACAAAAGATGAAGGAGTCAAGGTCCGTATGTACAGAATATAATGGTGAATTTTCAGTTTTCTCGGGGCTGCTGACTAGGAATTTCATTTGGGATTCTCTATATAGTCTTCTTAATTGGCCAAATATAGGAATAGTGGCATATGAGCCATCCATCTGCATGGTGCCTTGCAGCTTGGCTCCCCATGATCTAGATAATAACATGCCATACTTGGGTGGCACGTCTGCAACCACTACATCCATGACCATACATTTCGCAGGAATCTGAGTCAAACTCACACACAAGTCTTTGATCAGGCCAAGACATTTTACTCTACTCGAGTCAAAAGAATACAAGTATTTATAGGGTCTGGTGATTTCTAGGCCTAACCTCTCCATAACTACCTTAGGCATCAGGTTGTGTGAGGCTCCAGAATCATGCATTGCATTATGGAGTATTTTATCATGAATGTTGAGACTAATATAGAAAGGTGGTACTACCCCTTCCTGAAACTTACCTTCAATCTTAGGCCCAAACAAGAGGGCAGGCTGATCATCATTCAAGTTTACAGAATTAGTGTATTCCCCTAAATTCAATGCTTTCAAAATTTGGCCCTTATATGCATCCTGAGTGGCCAACTTAGATAATGGTACAGATATTTTGATTTTTGCAATCTCACTTTCTAAACTGAAAGTGGGTTGACTCTTGGAAGTGTTCAACTCTGTTTTATTTGCCACTGTTTTAGTGGCTGAATCAGTTTTTGTTTTCTCATTATGTACATGTTTAGGAACAGTTTTATCAGGAGAAAAAACTGAGGTGCTAGTGCTACTGGCTGGTTGACTTTGTCTTTCATTGTTTTGGTTGCCCTTTTCTTTGTTACTCTCAGAACTCTTGGCTGTTGAATTGTTGTTCACAGCAGTTACTTTAGAAGATTTTTCAGGCCTTTTCTTGATGGTAACCTCGGGATTTTTGGTTTTGGAAGTGTCTTGGTTCTTTTTTCTCCTGAGCTCATATTGCTCTCTGACCTGTAACGTGGCATTTTGGAACCCAAGTCTGTACTCTTCAGTTTCTAATCTTTCCTCATCCCAACATGAAGATGAGGGTTGATCTTCCTCTGAGTCACAGTTCAGAATTGAGTCCTCTGTTTCAAACATGTTAATAGTATTCCCTTCAGACTCCTCAATGATTCCCTCATCCTCATCAAGAAAGTTTTGAAACGGGGGAATGATTTGTTGATCTGACTCTTTCTGTCTGTTGGGAGGGTTGTTGTTTCTTCTAAAGTTTTGATTTTGGTTCCTGTTTGGAGTGACAGCCATTTTTTCCACCATTTGGTATAGCTTATCCACATTCTTAGACAATCAGTCAACATTTGGATCTGAAGTGGAGGCTATAGTGTCATCCTTGTATGTTACTCTCTTCTCAGCTCTTAGTTTTTCCCTTTTCTCAATCAAATTTTCCTCTATGTTTACTGCCCCTTTCTGCATATCCTCTGTTGTGGATGATTTTGTCACCCCCCTAGAGACAGCCTAGAGTTGCCATAGACCAGTGCCTAGGACATCTTAATATAGCAAGGAGCCCTTTTATTTTGGGTTGTCAGTCCAAGAACTCGCTCACTATCTCTTGTTATAAACAAGGAAATTAGTTTTGAATGGGACCAATCTCTCTCAGAAGCTAGTGCAAAGACAAGAAAAATGTAGGAACATCAAGTAAAACTCCAATACAAAGGCATCAGACAGTTAAGAGACCGCTTACTATAAAGAGGGCCAGTTCAGATAATATATCACAGAAATTAAATATCAGATGATGAGTGCAGTGAGGAAACATAAGAAGATATTAGTTGGCATGAGACTGATACCCAGATACACAACAGAACCACATAAGGGCGCACCAATTTACGAATCCTTATATGAAAATGGCGTTTTAAAAGCACCCTCCTCAAGCAACTAATATAGCAGAAAATATGGAAAGAGTGAACATGGAACAGTATATCATGACTAGGCCTATTTAAAGCGCTTGACTAATTCCAGAAAGGGCATCAACAAGGATGAATCCTTACTGCAAACTAGTGAGCCACTCGCTTCTAGAACATGATACAAGAAGACAAATAGCATGAAAGAGATATTGTATTAACACATAAGAGAAATTACATACTGTGAGATACCAGAGACCAGAATCCTCATTACAGTCATAACCCCTCCTCACTGAGACCCTACGGGCTCTGAAGCTTCATACAGAAGATATTACAGGATGTATACGAGAGCCTTTTCACTGCACAGTCTGCTGATATAAATCTGGAACCCTTACAATGTCTTTTCTTTTAGCTTTTATAGACCAGATAGAGAATTCTAGAGGAGGCGGTAGATAGAGAGCATTTAATGACTTATTTTGAATTGGATGGCAGAAAACATTCGCGCCTATACTTATGAATGACTGAACATAAATGATTGTACTTCACAATTTATTTCTGGAAATGAAAGTTGGAAATGGAAATCCGCTTATATACAAGATATAAATAATAAAATATGTAGATAGTCAGCTCTTCTCTGGAGGGAGAAGATCTGCGGCAATAAAACCTTGAGGCGCCTGCTCCTGTGCATGGTACTCTCGATCTTCGGATTTTGAATTTAAACTTGAAACCTTTATCAAGCTGGACACTGAATTTATTGCTTCTTCATTAATGATCTGTAGCTGCATTAATGTTTTCATCCGCCTCAAATGTGCCTTCTTGATTTTCTCTGGAGGGTTCTGTAGATCGAAGTACCCTTCTTTAATGGCGGTCACATCATAGTGACTTCGGGATCCTTTCTGCCAATTTTGCTCCCATCAGGAGTCCCTGCAAAACCAAAAGCTTGCTGAATAAAATTGATGTCAGAGATGGTGGACAAAACGGAACTAACAGAAGTGGTGGCATGGATTTGAGAGGATGATGGAACGACGCGGGGCGAAGCCTTCAAACAGAACGCAGTGACGCGAAATATAACTAAAGTATGAGACTAATGGAGGAGAAGTGGGTGACACATAGGCAAATGACGAGACGTGGCGGAGGAATGCTGGTGGTATAAAGACTTTGAAAATTGACTTTTAGGAAGTTACAAAGGGAAAACATAACAAAACGATGAACCAAAGGTTTTAGAAGTGGGACCCGGAGCGCATATCGCAAAAACGCAAGGGGAGAAAATGCGATGGATGTAGTGATGGAATAACAAAATTCTGCGATCTGCGCTATGCGATGGGCGTGATCGGTCGGGCGCAGATCGCAAAAACAAAAGGTGCGATGACGGCAGATAGCACGGACGTGAAACTGCGCTTTTGCGATGGGTGCGCAAATCCCAAAAATGGAAAGTGCGATAGGTCAAATGGACAAAACTAATGAAAATGTGATCTGTGATAAGCGCCTTTAGGTACAGAGTTTGGTTTCATGGATGAAAAAGAGGCGCGGAGCTAGTGGGGAAAGAGGCTAGGCCTTATATGCTTTTCAGAATAAGATTTTGGCCTCTTTCAAAGTATTTCCAGCTTGGGGTAGGGCAACAATAGGGAGAAGAAAGGGGATTTTGGCCGAAAGGTGAATGGGGGGCTGATTTTTACAACATCGGCTCCAATTGGGGACGACATGTTTGTCTTCGGACATGTCGAGAACACGCAGACCTCAGACCCTTGTGTATGTGGATTTGATTCTACAATCTCCTTGCATTCTTAGAACTTATCAGCTTATTTCTATCATTTATATTCAAAATTGAAAGCACACTTATATACATTATACACATTAAATACATCAAGCCCGATCTGCTTGAGTCAGTACTGAAAGTAATGTTTAAGGAATTTCCCATTCACGGGAGCATCTAGTAGATCACCCTGCAGGTTTTCTAGCATGAAAGTATTGTTTCTCCCTAGGCTCACTATTTTGAATGGGCCAAACCACATCGGATCAAACTTAGCGTGCTTGCCCTTTTCTGCTCTGCGAACATCCCATCTGAGAACCAGGTCTCCAACTTGAAAATTTCTATCTTTTGCACGCTGATCAAATACATTCTTCATTTTCTCCTGATATTCTATTAATCTCTGATCCACCTGGTTCCGCGTTTCTTCCAATTCTACCAGCTGATTAATCCTTCTGATCATGTCATCTGGCTCCTCCTGATTCTCCTGCATAAAACGTGCCACCGGCAAAGCCAATTGCACAGGAAACACAACTGCTCTTCCATATACCAGCTCATATGGAGATTTCCCTGTTGCTCTTTTACTGGTTATCCTATTTGCCCATAGAGAAAATTTTAATTGAGAGTCCCAATTCTTCTGATTTTCAGCTATTGTTTTCTTCAGGGCTCTCACCAGGGTTTTATTAGATGACTTCGCTAAGCCATTCCCCTAGGGATAGTATGCTGTAGAATGAGTCAGGATGATGTTATATCTTTGGCAAAAATTCACAAACCTGGCAGATTTAAAAGCTTGTGCATTATCAGTTACAATTCTAGCAGGACAGCCAAACCTGGATATGATATTATCCTCTATAAATCTCATGATTACAACATCCGTAGCATTTCTTGTAGGTATTGCTTCCACCCATTTCGTGAAATAATCTGTGGCTGTCAGAATCCATTTATGTTGGCCACTTTATGGGGGATGTATCTCTCCTATAAAATATAATCCCCATTTCTGAAATGGTTCATTTACATGAATGGGAATCAGGGGCAATGCTGCTAATTTCTGTCTTTCTGCAAATCTTTGGCATTTGTCACATGCTCTGACCCAAGCAAAAGTATCTGAATACAATTTTGGCCAGTAAAAACCAGCCTTCAAGATTTTATGAGTTGTGGCCCTCCAGCTGTAATGTCCTCCACATATCCCCTCATGAAATTCTGTCATTACATTTTGCACTTCATTTTCTGTGAGGCATAACAGTAATATACCCAGAGGGTCTCTCCAATAGAGCTGTCCATTGGCAATTACATATTTCTGAGATTTCATCCTTACAGCTCTGTATTTTATCTTATCACAACTTGGAGGACAGCTAAGAGTTAAAAGATATTCAACTATTTCTTTATACCAAGGACTAGTTAGATATTTCACATGTATCTTTTGAGTAGCCATCTTAGCCCCTGCTGTTCTTCTTCTTTCTCGGATTCTTCATTTGCTATCACAGACAGATTAATGCCCAAAGCTTGATGGTTTGATTCAGATAACATCTTGGCAAGTCCCTGTCCTTTCACCAACTTAGTAGGCCTTATATCCAAATCATACTCTTGGATTTTTGCAATCCATCTTCCTCTTTTACCTTCGCTGTCTCCCTGAACTAGAATGTTTTTTACAACTGCTGTGGGAACATAAGCAGTAATATGAGATTGCAAAATATAAACTCTAAAAGCTTTAAGGGACTTTACTAGGGCATATGTCTGCTTCTCCAATATATTATATTTCAATTCTGCGTCATAAAATACTTGACTAAAGAAAGCTATAGGTTGTTCATATCCCTCTTCATTTTTCTACAATAACACTCCAGCAATTGTGTGAAGGGAAGCAAATGAGAATATCATAAATGGCTTTTTGTAATCTGGCCCTGCTAGCACAGGAGCTTCAACAAATGCCTGTTTTATCCTTGTGAATGCATCTCTAGACTCCTGGGACCATTTAACTTCATTCTCCTTTCTCAACATATTAGTTATATGCCTAACTATCTCAGCATAGTTAGGAATAAATCTTCTCAAAAAATTTATTCGGCCCAAAAACACCTGTACTTCTTTCTTATTCCTGGGCAGAGGAATGCTATTTATTACCTCAACTCTTTTAGGGTCAATTTTCACACCTTCTTTTGTTACAATGTGCCGTAAAAGTTTTCCTCATCTAATGCAAATAAATATTTTTGAGGATTGAGGGATAGGCCATACCTCCTGCATTTTTCAAAAGTTCTTCTTAGATGCTCAATATGCTCATCATCATTCTTTGAAAACACAGTGATATCATCAAGATAAACTACCAAAAACTTGTCCTGTTCTCCCACAAAGGCTATATCCATTGCCCTCTGAAAAGTAGCTCCTGCATTAATTAATCCAAATGGCATCCTAGCATACATAAAGGTTCCCCATGGTGTAGTGAATGCAGTTTTCTTCTGATCTTCTGGGAAAACAGCCACCTGATTATAACCAGAAAATCCATCCATTATTGACATTCTGGATGCTCCTACCACTTTCTGCAGGATGTGGTCCATCTTAGGCAGTGGATAATTATCTTTGAGAGATGCTCTATTCAAATTCCTAAAATCTACACATAGCCTTATTTCTCCATTCTTCTTCCGCACAGGAACAAGATTTGCTATCCACTCTGAGTACCTTAGGGGCACAATTATCTTGGCTTTCAGTAATTTTTTTATTTCTTTTTCAATTGAGGGAAGCAGCAAGGGGTTTATTTGTCTGAGCTTTTGCTTGTATGGCTTCGCATCTTCCCTCAATGGAATCTTATGCTGCATTATATTTACATCAAAAGTTTTTAGGTCCTGATAGGACCACGCAAAAACATCTTTGTAAGATTTAAATAACTTCAAATATTTTTCTTTATAATCTTCTGGGACTTTCTTGGATAATTTGATAATTTTAGGATCTGCATAAGTACCCAGATTCAAGTCTTCCACTTGATCTTCCTCTGTTACTTTATTTGGCTGCAATGGAATATCATTTTTATTAAATAATATTTCTAGGGGTACTAGACCCCTAGGTATAACATTTCCTTTCAGCTGCAGCACTCTATTCCCTGTTATCTTTCCTTCCCATTTACTGTCTGCAACATTTTCCGCTTCTTCCTCCTCATTATCATCAATTTCCATACTTGTGAATTCTCCTACTGTCTCCATGAATCTCTTCATCTCCTCATCATCTTCAAATACCTTCCAATGATTTATATTATCTGGAATGGATGGTCTGTAACGTACCTCCACTTCATATCTTAAAAGCGGATTCTGAGGAGGACGGAATGTACTGGCAGCTACAGCAAGAGAATCTGCTATTCTGTTTTGCTCCCGGGGCATGAACTGTATATTAAATGCTGAGAAGAAATTTTCCATCATGTCCCATACTTCGTTTCTATATGCTCTGAGCCGAGGATGCTTAGTTTGGCATTGATTTTTGATCTGCCTCACTACTAGCTCAGAATCTCCCAGGACTTTTAAACATTGGATGCCCATGTTTCTAGTTGTTTGCAGTCCCAATAATAGTGCCTCATATTTTGTAGCCTCGTACTCCAATTTAAAAGACAAGGGCACCCATTTTCCGGTAGGGGAGATCAACAACACTTCACCTCCATTACCTTCCCTTGAGTTTGCTCCATCAAAATGCAAAGTCCAAATTTCTGATTCCTGATCACCCTTAGGCTGCTCAGCTTGGATTTGACCAAACAGGGGCTCATGAGCATAATTTTGATTTTCTTCTAACATCAAACATGAAAAGTCTCCCTCTTTGTTATAGACTGGAGAATTTTCTGAGCAGTCAGCCTTAGTTACCATTTTAACAAATCTAGTCTCCCTGTACAACCTCCTTTCTTGACCTCCAAAGACTGGGACAATAGCATATGTTAAATCCATTTTAATTGATCCCCCGATCTTGGTACCCCATGACCTTGAAAAGAGCATGCCAAAGCGGGCTGGGATATCAGCGACCACAATGTCCATGACCACACTCTTTGCTGGAATTTGGGCCAAATTGACCACTAGATCTTTTATCATTCCCAGGCTTTTAACTCTTTTGGAATCAAATGAATATAAATCTTTATATGGTCTTGTAATTTGCAGTCCTAATTGCTCCATGACAGACAAAGGCATAAGATTATGGGAAGCCCTAGAATCTAACATACAATTATGTAACAACAGGTCATGTATAACTAAGGATACATAAAAGGGAGGAGTAGAAGGGTCTATCTCCTCGACATGTGGGCCAAAGACTACCATGGGCCTTTCTTCTTGAAGATTTAAACTATCAGGTACAATTGGTATTCCAGGAGGAAGCATAAAGGAAGTAACTTGAGACTGATATACAGGCTGCTTCAATAATTCAGTCAATGGGACATGAATCTTAATTTTCTCGAGTTCCTTTTGCAAATTGAAAGCAGATGAGGGCTTTTCTATCACAGTTTCTTTTGACTCCTTATTATCAGCTAAAGACTTAACTTCTTTTGACACCGGCTCAATATTAGGAGGGCTGACTACTTTAGAAGAAGAAGGAACCTGATCATTAGACTGCAAGGGGGTATTCAGAAGATCCTTACCTTTTTTCGCATTCTTCTTTGTTGCTGATTCCTTCTGAGCAGATGTTTCCTCTCGAGGTGGTTCTTCTTCTTGCTCCTGAGTTCTGGTCCTCTTCCTTGAGGATCTGAGATCATATTTTACATTGAATTGTGCTTCCATAAAATCATCAAATTGCTTACAGTAATGGTCAATCTCCGCTTCTTCGTCTTCATCTTGCAGCGAGCACTCCATATCATCATTATTTGAAAGAGCCATATTTGAATCTTCTACTCCATAAGCTGCATCTCCAGTGGAGTCATCTGCTGGTCCTTCCAAGTATAAGGGATGAGGTACCTGGTCTTGTTGTTCTTTTGTCTCTCTCGGCAATATCTGGAGAGGTGGCCTTCTATACTGGGGATTATATCCTCTGTTTGGAGTATTATAGAAATTCTTGGGAGCTGCATTTTTTGCTTCCAGTTCAAGCTTGACCATCTTCTTTATCATCTTACTTATTTCATCCAATTTCTCTGGATATTTTTCTTGACTTGAGGCAGAAACCTCTTCTTTGCCTCTCCTCCTAGTATCTTGTTCAGTTTTTCCCTTTAGTTTCCCGGTGGAGGCAAAGTTCGCTTCTAATTCCAGAGCATCTGACTGTGCATCATCTAGAGTGGCAGGTTTCCTTTCCCTTAAGGAGAAGCCAAAATCAGATTCAAAGGCTGCTATGAAAATTATCTTGGCAGCAGCTTCATGGGGCTTCATCTCAGGGGGCAGGCTCAGGTATAGCTTATTGAATCTTTTAATAAAGTCTGAAACTCCTTCATTCTGTTTCTTCTTCATGGTATTAAATTCGGTGAGACATTGACCGTGGTCTTTCTTTTCTCCCCACTTCCTGAGAAAAGCATTTTCCATTTGGTCCCAGGTGGTAACAGAATTATTTCCCAATGTCTTAAACCATTTTCTGGCTTCCCCTTCCAAAGACTGCACAAATAATCTCAAGACCACATCTAGATGTTCAACATTTAAGTTCTCTGCAAAAGAGCAGAAGGTCTCGAGATGTTTCTGAGCATCAGCTCCATTTTCACCATTAAACCTTGGCAGAATCTTTAGATAATATTGTGGCATATCGTTCAACACTTGGGGTAAGGCCAGTGGGGCGTATTTTTTCAAAAGAAATGCAGGAACGTTAGCCATTGGAGGAGGTGGGGGTTGCACAATAGTCTGAGATACAAAAGTAGGGAGAGGAGTAGGAGGAAGCAGAGTGTGAATAACAATGGGAATATATTGCACAGAAGTCTGAGGTGTGGATGGGAATAAATCACGGTTAATAGCAACTACTTCTGTGACTTCTTTAATTTCTTCAGCCTCAAAAGCAGGATGAGATTCTTCTTCAATTGAGGCACTTCCTCTACGTGGAGTCTCCGATTAAAACTCAGGATTTTTTGTTCTAACTTCTTGAGAAGAAGAGGGCGGGTAATCTTCAACGAAATATTCAGAATTTTCAGGACGGGCTGACTTCCTTTCCTTCCAAGTTCTTTTATGAATAATCTTTTATGGGTCAGACACGTAGGGTGTCTTCAGCTGGGATGTATCTGACCTCAAATGTGGCTTACGAGGAGCCATGACTACCAATAAAACTGTACGAAGAATATCAGCAGAGTTGCGAGCAGTGAGATTCATAACCCTACCTTCGTGCTCACCGATTAGAGAGTGAAGGAGATGCTCGTTCCGTGGAACAGAGACGTGAATTGCCTTCGGCAACGACGTGAAAGACGCGGATGATTTTGTCACCCCCCTAGAGACAGCCTAGAGTGGCCATAGACCAGTGCCTAGGACATCTTAATATAGCAAGGAGCCCTTTTAGTTTGGGTTGTCAGTCCAAGAACTCGCTTACTATCTCTTGTTCTAAACAAGGAAATTAGTTTTGAACGGGACCAATCTCTCTCAGAAGCTAGTATAAAGACAAGAACAATGTAGGAACATCAAGTAAAACTCCAATACAAAGGCATCAGACAGTTAAGAGACCGCTTACTGTAAAGAGGGCCAGTTCAGATAATATATCATAGAAATTAAATATCAGATGATGAGTGCAGTGAGGAAACATAAGAAGATATTAGCTGGCATGAGACTGATACCCAGATACACAACAAAACCATATAAGGGCGCACCAATTTACGAATCCTTATATGACAATGGCGTTTTAAAAGCACCCTCCTCAAGCAACTAATATAGCAGAAAATATGAAAGAGTGAACATGGAACAGTATATCATGACTAGGCCTATTTAAAGCGCTTGACTAATTCCAGAAAGGGCACCACTTAAGATGAATCCTTACTGCAAACTAGTGAGCCACTCGCATTCTAGAACATGACACAAGAAGATAATTTGCATGAAAAGAGATAATGTATTAACACATAAGAAAAGTTACATACTGTGAGATACCAAAGACCAGAATCCTCAATACAGTTATAACCCCTCCTCACTGAGACCCTACAGTTCAAGCTTCAAGAGACACATGGAAGTCGAGAGCTTTTCTACCTATAATGACAGAAATCTGGAACCCTTACAATGTCTTTCTTTCTAGCTTTTATAGAAGAGATAGAGAATTCTAGAGGAGGTGGTAGATAGAAAGCATTTAATAACTTATTTTGAATCAAATGGCGGAAAATGTTCGCGCCCACACTATGAAACGACTGAATATAAATGTTTGTACTTTACAATTTATTTCTGGAATGAATGTTGGAATCTATCTATACACAAGATATAAATAATAAAATATGAGAACGTTTGGCCTTTTTCTGGAGGAGGAAGACCTGCAGCAATAAAACCTTAAGGCGCCTGCTCCTGCACATGGTACTTTCGATCTTCAGATTTTGAATTCAAACTGAAACTTTATCAAGCCAGACACCTAATTTATTGTCGGCTAATGATCCGTAGTCGCGTTAATGTTTTTCATCCGCCCAAATGTGCCTTTCTGATTTTTCCGGAGGGCTCGTATCGACACTTTTCAATGGCCATTACATCATAGTGACTTTTGGGATCCTTTTCCGCCAATTTTTTCTCATTGTGGAGTCCCGTAAAACCAAAAGCTCATCGAATAAAACCTAAGGACAATAGATGGTGACAAATGAACCAACAAGGAGGCGGATTTGAGAGGATGATGGAACGACGCAGGGCGAAGCCTTCAAACATAACACAGTGACGCGAAACATAACCAAAGTGTGAGACTGATGGAGGAGAAGTGGGTGACACATAGAAAATGATGAGACGTTGCGGAGGAATGCTGGCGGTATAAAGACTTTGAAAATTGAATTTTAGGAAGTTACAAAGGGAAAACATAACAAAACGATGAACCAAAGGTTTTAGAAGTGGGACCCGGAGCGCATATCGCAAAAACGCAAGGGGAGAAAATGCGATGGAAGTAGTGATGGAATAAAAAAATTCTACGATCTGTGCTATGCGATGGGCGTGATCGGTCGGGCGCAAATCGCAAAAACAAAAGGTGCAATGATGGCAAATAGCGCGGACGTGAAACTGCGCTTTTGCGATGGGTGCGCAAATCGCAAAAATGGAAAGTGCGATAGGTCAAATGGACAAAACTAATGAAAATGCGATCTGTGATAAGCGCCTTTAGGTATAGAGTTTGGTTTCATGGATGAAAAAGAGGCGCGGAGCTAGTGGGGAAAGAGGCTAGGCCTTATATGCTTTTCAGAAGAATATTTTGGCCTCTTTCAAAGTATTTCCAGCTTGGGGAAGGGCAACAATAGGGAGAAGAAAGGGGATTTTGGCCGAAAGGTGAATGGGGGGCTGATTTGTACAACATCCTCCAATGTGGTATATTCTTTATCTCTGCCTACAGCTGCCGCATCAAATCCACTGTGATATTTGCCGTGCCATTCCTCGTGGAGGTTTCAGTGTGGGGGAAGAAAGCAAATGCTGCCGTTGAACCTAGTGTAATCGTGAACACTTCTGTTACCTTCTTATGTGACATGTATCACATGAAAACAAGCAGGGTTTGCTCTAGTTTCCCATTTGTTGATGAAAGTATGGTATAAAGCAGGGAGATCTTGGATACTACCAGCAAGTAGGTTTTTAAACCACTTTTTAACCTCTCTCCCCAGGCTCTGCGCAAAAATTCTCATTTTGATTGTTTCATCATCAATTTCCATATAGTCAAAAGAGTCTTCCATTTTATCTACATGTTGTTGTGCTGTTGTAGGCTCTTTAGCATGGAAGTGTGGGATCTTTGATTGATAATCATTTGGTAAGGGCAGTAGAGGTTGAGGTAGGACTAGAGGTGCATACCAGGATGCCATGATGATGGTTTGGTGGGGTATAGGGTTGGCTTGAGCAGCTGGTATTTGGATGACAGGGATGTTTGGACCAGCAGAAGTCTGTTGAGCAGATCTCGGGTGAGAAAGCCCCAAGTTTTGGAGAAAGTGGAGATCAGGTGGTGTGGAAGGAGGGGTTTCACTGTCCCTAGGGCCCGGCTGGTCTGAAACACTGAATGACCTAGTTCTAGGTAATCTGTTTTGAAGGTCTAGGTCGAAAAAAGGGTCTAATAGAGCTGCAAGATCTTCGGGTGCAGAATTAGCTCTATGAATGTTGTTGGAAATGGTTGATCTCCTATTTGCAGGTGTTCCTTTAAGGATTTTCTCAGGATTATCAACTATTTCAGGTGGGTTTGGATCAGGGAAAGCTCTTGTATGAATGATTCTGTGAGCCAGAGTGTAATTTTTATCCAAGCAGCTTAACCCTACTAGTTATTTCTGCTATGGTTGATGTTGTCTCAGGGTTGGTCCCCCAGTGGAGCCTTCATTATGCTTTGAATTTGGTCTCCCAGTGGAGTCTTATGTGAAACCAAGGTAATCAGCAGGCCTACTGATCACCAGTGGAGTCTTTTCGTTTGGGAACAATGGAGTCGCCAGGTGGAAGGTTTAGGATGTTTCTAGGGGGTACACTATCCACCGCAGTGATGAGGAAATATCCTTTTCAGAAATATCCCACAAAACACAGCAAACTCAAACCAGAGATGGACTGGGAGGGCATTTACCAGACGTGTCACCTCCTAAAGAGGATGAGATCTGGAGGCTACCTGGCCCTTACCAGGCTCTGTCTGAGAGTAAGGGGTAAAACACACCAAAGGTAAGTGGAATAGGAAGGATAAGTGTTTTACTGCCAGCCTAAACAGAAGTTCTAGGTTTTTTGAGGCTTGGAGATGCAACAAGATGAAAGTAATCAGAAAATCCCCAGTGGAGTCACCATTATGTTGGGGTTCCCATGTTTTGGCAAGGTTGGAAACACCAAAATATGAGACAACATAGAACCACTTTCAGACCTTAGGATCTAGCCCTCCTAGGTCCAGAGAGGGATCTCTCTATGATTGTCAAAGGATATATGCCTTTGAAGTTCTCAATTGTGATTTTAGGCTAGTTATAGGCTCAAGGTTGTTTGTTTGATTGTTTGAGTTTGGTTGTTGAGGATCAGGAAGGAAGGTTTCACCATAAGACAAGGATAGGTAAAGAAGGGAGCTAGGCAAGGAAAGATAACTCAGGGAACATCAAGGCCATTGGGAAATGGAGTCAAGAAAGGATTTACTTATGTTCAATTTGTAAACTTCAGTTGGGCTAGTCATCTAGAGCATTTGGATCTCAAAGACTGATTGGTGGGATGGAACATTAAGGGATGAGAATGAAGGATGGAGAACCATCTGATTCCTTCTATAGATCAGGCCAGAGGTCATTTAACTCCACGCTTGTTTGGACAAAACCATAGGCAACACAAGGGATCTTGAAAAGGTTTATATGGAAGGGGTAGGTTATGAAGAGGCAGCGACAGGCTTTACACATCCCAATGTTCCTAACCTATTTCAATTAAATCTTAAAAAAAACATCTGAACATTGATTCTATTAACTTGCACATCAGAGAGCAGGAAATATTCATCCACTACACTGGTTTACTCAATTAAAAACAATATTCAGATACACATATGAGCAGAAAAAATTAAAGACTGAGAGAGCTGGGACATAAGGTACCTAACAAGGGTAAATCTTATGTCATGCATTCAGATGCCAGTCAGAAGAACATGCAATGAAATGGAAACAAACGCAGAGAGGAGAACAACATCACCAACTGCTGTAGATCAGGATCCAATGAAAACTACTTATCATGTTAAACACGATACCAATCAGGTACATCACTGCCCAAAGCTTTTACATTCAGCCTGAATACATCATATTTCTCAGCCTATTATACAATCATTACACAGGGAACTTGGCTTAGGACAAAAATGCTTGCAATTCACTGATAACGCATCAACAACCATTACAATGATATCCTCCCATGCTTTATAGCAGAAGAGACACAGAGGACTGACTAAGGAGGTAGGTGAATTTTAAATGTTACATTTAAACACAACAATGAATGCAGGGCCGAGGCCCATTCCGCTTGATATGCTGTATATTTAATCTTTGTCATCTCCCTAGTGCAATAGAGATCTGCTTCGGATATGATTTGACCTTTTGGCTGTAGTACTCCAGGTAATTTGAACAAAATGAAAGAAACTGCTGAGAGGTCTGCCTCATAGATGTTAGATTGTTTGAACTATAGCTGGGACGAAAAACCCCTTCAGGGACACGGCGCATAATAAAGACTATATGGGAGACCTGTCCTTTATGGAAAAACATTCTGCTGATAAGAAAACCTTGATATTACCTCTTATTGATGTTCAGGATCTCCAGATCAATCCTCGGGGTCTTCAAAATGATGCTTTGCCTCTTTAAACCTCTGTTTCAGAGCTCAAGATCTTCGTTGACGTGCACTAATCCCCTGCTCTGTACTGAAACTCCTTGCTGGTTCATTACTGCCTCTTTCGAGTTAGTCTTGAGATTTAAATGGCGCCGGCATGATTTTCGGCGTTTGAACTCTGCTTTCCATTAACGTGAGTCATGACGGCCCCATTCCTTGACTTTCCTGATGGTATTGGCTCATTATATTTGATCTTGACTGCGCTGCTCACCATTGAGGTAGTACATTGAACAACGGTGGTCTCATCTCCTAGAAACTCTGCAACACAGTGAACTTATGAAGAAAACAGTGGACGAAGCAATGAATGCAGGGTGGACGAAATGGTGGTGCGGTGGTGGCGGAAACAACGCTAATCATGTAAAAGAACGATGAAAATGCAGTGGAGTGGTGGAATGCGCGGACAATAGGGTTTGGTAGAGGTATGCAGCGCAGACCGTTGGATTCAGGCCTGGAGATGAAGATCGACGGCGGAGATTGACCGGCGTAACAATACATGAAACGAACAAAAAACAAAAAAAATGCATGAAATGCGACGGAGACGAATGTAAGAGTGGGACCCGGCGGAGGCGGAGGGCGATTAGATCTGAACCATTAGATCCCAGATCCAATGGATGGTCAGGATCAAATCAGAGGATCGCAATCGGGGGGGGCAGGGGTGACACATTCAAAAAGTTCCGATTGCGATTGGAGCGATGTTGCGATTGAGCGATGACCGTCGATCTGGGGGAGGAATGGACGGTGGAGATGAAATCGGAAGGGAAACAGAAGGACTTGCGATTGGGTTCATCGGAGGAATGGAGCGATTAGTGCGATGACCGTTGGATTGGCGGGGAAAGGACGGCTAGGATTAAATCGGGAGATCGCAATCGGGAGATCAGAAGACAAGGTCACGATTGATCGGAGGGCGCATACAACATGTTACGATTGCGATGGAGCGATTGGCGCTGGACCGTCGATCTGCGGGAGGAATCAACGGTGGAGAACGTGATCGGAGGACTGTAATCGGGGCGGCACTGCTGCGACTTGCGATTGCGATCGGACAGGGGATTGGCGATTGAGCGATGACCGTTGATCGTGGGAAGGATGAATGGACCTGATTGAATCGGGAGATCGCAATCGGGGGCAGGAAGATAAGACTTGCGATTGATCGGGGGTTGGGGCGGAAGACTTGCGATTAGCGCTCCGCCGTCGATCTTTACGACAGATCAACGGATCAAAACACGTCGCGAGACTTGGTTAATAAAACAGTCGCATCGGGGATTTTCAATGATGCACGGGAATTTCACCCGCCCGACGCTCTGATTGCGATTAGCGCCTGGGGCTTAAGCGCTTGGTCCCATCGCCGAGGCACATGCGGGGAAGTGGTTAAGGGGCTAGCGGGAAAGGGGCTAAGCCCTAATAAATGGTCAGAAAGTGGGTTTTTAACCCATTTAAATGGAATTTGAAGGTTGGGGGAGGGTAACGATAGAAGAAGATAAGGGGGATGAGCGGAAATTTAGCCAAGCAAGAGGTAAGGGAAGGATTTGAAAGGGATTTAGAGGAGATTAAGAGGGTAAAAAGGGAAATGGAAGGGGAGACAAGGGGGGAATGAAAAAGAGGCAAAGTGAGGGTAAAAGAAAGGGAATTCGGACAAAGGGAAAGAAGGGGAATTGATGTATGTTGCAGGGGTAAAGGAGGGAATAATAGGCCCTTTTTTTAGCAATTTACTAGCAGAGGGGGATTTGTATTAGGCACAAAATTTGAGAGACTTCAAGGAGGATGGGTTTTCAGGGGAAAGGCATTCCTTGAAGGCTCAAAACAATCTAGCCCCCAGCTGACTTGTCAAGAATTTCATAGGGGGGCTAACAGTAGGGCTAACCATCAATCACAATAAATGAAACTTCAAACTGATAGATGCATAAAATAAACATTCAGGTGATACATAGAAGTATATGACCCTCTAACTTTGGGAAAATCACCTTCAGAGTTTGGGGAAAATAAACAAGACAAACAAATAACTCAATCTATGAAGAGGGAACTCCTAGACATCATATTTTGAGCTATCGAGAACTTTGAACTAAGATTGCAGAGCATAAGCAAAGGGAAAGATTGACACAAGACCTCTTTGGTTCAACTAGGACAATCAAACATTCAGAGAAAGGTTTTAGTAATGGGTTTTTGGTTAGCTAGGAGTAAACAGGGCTTAATGTGAATCATACTATATAGCATACATAATAACCATTAATGAAATTGAGAATAAGTTCTTAGGGTATCAAAGAGCATTTAAGAATTCTTTTGACATAACTAAGAAATAAGACAAACATAGAAGCTATAATGAATCAGGAAACTTGAGGTGCCTCCATGGGCATGTCTCAAATCTATTGTTTACTATCCTACAGCAAGCAAGAAACATGAAAATATGTATGATAACTAAGGAAACATAACAGAGAAGAAACACTATACCATTTTACCAAGTCAAAGAATCCTACAATAGTACTCTTCCACCATCCAAAACACACAAGAAATTATCCACTACATGAGACAAAGTATTTCTTCCAAGCTTGTATAACCATGTATTGCTCTATAACATCAATTTCAGCCTCTTCATAAAATGAAATCTCTTGGAATATATAGGCTAAAGAGAAATAACTTATCCAAGAGAATCTAGAAGGCCATTAGCCTATTACAAATATCTGATTTTGTCCTTGAGGCTTTGCAAAGCCCAAGGCACAAAATATCTTTAAAAATATCTTAAAATGCTAAAAATGGAAATAAAATTGACTTTTCATGACTGACAATGGCCAAAAAAGGCTAAACACACATTTGGAAAAGCCACATCATAAAACTGCCTTTTTTGCCAAAATGCTACAGGAACGTAGCAGCAGAAAATTCCTTGTCTTGTAGACAACTTTTGAAGGACCTCCCAATGTCAAAACAAGGCCCGTGATGTCTCGTTGGAAAGCCCTATATTTATATCTTTTGGAACTATTTTATTTTTCCAAAACTTATCTCTAGAAGTATTTCAAAAACGGAACTGAGTGGAAATAGCCAAAAATTAGCCCTTGCTGATATGTGAGGCAGAAAGTCAAAAAATCATTGTTTTTCGCCTCTTTGGGGGACCAAAACACCTTCCTTGGATCTGAAAAATTGTGAGTAGCTACCTTTGAATTTAGTACATCCAAAAAAATGACTTTCATGAGTTGAGGATGCTCCTATCACCCATGTCAGTGCCTTGAAAAATGTGCAATTATGGCAAAGAAACACAAAAAACAAAATCTTGTCAAAATTTGCTTAATTTTGGTGAGTAAGCCCCTCATGGATTCTTAGAAGCATGTAAGGAAGCTGAAGCCAATATTTCAAGCCCTGATGTGTCTTTCTCCATTTTTTCTACTGGGCACCTCTTTCGGGCACCCTTGAGCCTTTCTTGAGCAATTTTGAGCTTTCTTCGGGAAAATTGGTTCAACTTCTTGTAGTGCTCGGTCATCTTCTTTTGTAGACTCAAGTCTCTATTAGCTTTCTCTAACTTATCCTCCAAATTCTTGTTGGCCCTTTCAAGCCATGGTTCTCTATTGTTTTCTATTTCTTGGGTGAGCAATTGAGTAAGAAGATAAGATCGAACAAGGGCTACCTCTTCTTCCTTATTTTTCTCCAAAACTTTCTTGAGACCCATAGTCCTAGGCCTCTTTCTCATTGGCTGCTCTTATTCTTTAGTATCATCAAAATTTCCCATAAGCTCTTTAAGCTTGACTTGTGCTTTTTAGGCTTCCCTTTGGTATTTGAAATCCCAGGCCTCATAAACTGCTCTTTGACCACTCATTTGTTTGTTTTGCATCTGTAGAACATGTATGAGGTCCTTGGACCTTCCTAGATCAGCTTGTAGGTCATGAATTTGGGCTTCTCTGTTTTGTAAAAGATCCTCAAGAATTCTAGCTTCATCATCCCCATCATCATTGTCTATCTAGATGATGTCAAACTACCTTTCCTTTTCATGACTACTCTCCTGTTTTTCTTTCCCCTTGCCTTGGATAGACTTCTTGGTCCTCTTCCTCATTGGCAATTCAACAATGCTATTTTTAGGCAACTTGCCTCTACTTCTTAGCACTCTTGTGACATTGCTAGTCACTACAGGAGTGATCTTCTTCTTTGCTGATCTAGTGTTTCTAGGTTTCACCATTTTTGGAGGGAGAGTCATGGCCCCTTGCATAGGAGAGGAAGCTAGCACATGCTCTTGACTGTGTTGAGGAGAAGGGAGAGATAGTTTCATAACTTTCACTTACTCAACTTGGTCCTTGGTTTGGTCTCGGCTGCCCTTAAGACTGTTTTGATCTTTTTGCTCCATGCCGCCCCCTTCAGAATGCTCACTGTTTGGTGTTTTCTTGCCATCATCATTGCTTGCTTGAGGCTTGTCTTGTTTCTCATCATAAGTTTCCTTTTGAGGACTGTCATGACCCTCATCATCACTATTTTGGCTACCGCTTTGTTTTTTTTCTTGAGGGATTCCTTTTTCATCTATGTCCCTGCTTTCTTCATGACTGCTGCACTCTTTACCATCACTATTTTGTCCCTTATTATCATCATGATTGCTGCTATGTTGGCTGTCATCATGTTCCTCTTCATGACTGCTGTGTTCTTTTCCTTGATCTTGTTCGTGCTCATTATCATTTCCTTCTTCCCCATTGTCATGCTTTGATTCTTCACTTTTTCCCTCATCATTACTTGTTTTCCTTTTGTCACTTTGCCCTTCTTCATTACTAGTTTGCCTCTTGTCACTTTTCCCTTCTTTGTTACTAGTTTTCCTCTCCTCTTCTTCAATCTCAATAATAGGGGATTTTGGTCTTTTAGGAGTGGATTTACTAGAAGAAGGAGAAGTATGATGAGTGGATGGTGAAGAAGGTGCATGAGATGAAGAGGCAATGGAAAAATCGGGATGGGAGATGAAAGAATCCAAAGAAACTCCCTTTTTCTCAAGTTGATGGAGGATGATGATCTTGATAAGGGAATGATGAAATAAACAAGCTTGTTGCTGAGTGGAGGGCTTCTTTTGGACAGCAGAGGCCATATTTTCAATGCTTCTGTAGAGGAAGAAAGGTAGGTTCAGAAACAGAGTTCTTGTGAAATGCATAATAAGCCCGATGTGATAGGCATAAATCCGGGAAAACCTCCCTTCACATGTGAAATACTTCATGATGACTTTCATGAGGGGGGCATAGATGGTCGAAAAGTGAGAAAAAGGGAAAATAGCTTGGCAAGCATCCTGATGGTCTCGTTTTAGAAAGGGTTTGTAATGATTAAAATCTAAGTATGTTTTCTTGAACCACTTTTATCCTATATAGGGGATCTTAGTAGCTTTAGAGATAGCCCTAGGAGAGAGTTTGAAATCCAGACCTGGTAAATGAACTTGCTTTCCTTGCAGCCTAAAAGCAAACAAATGAGTCAAAGGAGGGTGATTTTTTACTTGGACTTTTTGGAAAAATTCCAAGCACCCTAATTCATGAAAATTGAAGAGTACTGAAGGAGATTCATTCACCTCTTGAGTTGTAATAGGCTCATGCCTATTGTGATACCCTCTTTTGCTGTCCTTCTTTGGAGGCATTTTTTCTTCTGATACCCTTTATTGATTTACCAAGACAAATTGTTCAAATGATTATTGAAATAGGTCCTCAACCAAAAACACCTTTTCCTCTTAATTACTACCTTTCTCTGTTTTTAATCAAAGAGGGCACCCTTGAAAAACACTATTTTTCTCCCTTGAGTAGTCACTGTTTCTCTTTGATGATCACTGTTTTATTAAGGCTAGAAAAACAATCCTTTTTCAATGAAGATCATTTTTTTTTACCAAAACAATAGTCTCCCTGTCACTGATTAAAAGGCCTTCTTAAACACTATTCCTTTGTCTTTTTAAACAGATAGGTTACTCTTGACACTAACAATGTTTGGCTTCCTTGTAAGACTGTGATTAGTCCTTGTGCAAACTTGATTCAATCATTTTTAAGCCAAGACTTTAGGCGAAGAAGAAAATAAATACCTACTAATTATGTCCTTTGATGTCGTTTAGATGACTTTCCTTCAGAAAAGTTCAGTCTTCAACCATTTTTGAGGGCCTTTTTGTGCATTGGCTCGGGCAGAAAACTGACGTTCAGAGATGGTTGCAGCCTGAACAGAACAACATGTTCAGAGATGGTTGGAGCCTGAACAGAACAACGTGTTCAGAGATGGTTGGTGTTAGCTCTGGCGGGGTTGAACAAAAACAACCACGTTCAAAGATGGTTGATGTCGGCCCCGGCAGGGTTGAAAGGAAAAAAAACGCATTCAAACTTGGTTGTTGGGCACCTGCTGAACAATGGGACAAGCGTGCCGCGCAACCACACAGGCGTGCCGCACCCTTAACACTTTTTCTCAGTGAACACTTACAGGCGCACCGCGCATTTACTCAAGCCTAAAATGATTAAAATTTTTTCTCAATACTTGTTCTCCCTCAGTGAATCAGTTTGCAAAGTGATAATGAACGTTGGCTTCATGCCCTTTATACTTTTGAAACAACATTTCCCTACTTTCAATTTAAAAAATCAAACTTTTCCCTTTTTAAGCCTTTGTAAACTGTCCTTTGCAAATATGAATGCCCTCATCCCTAATGATGGTTGTGACCCTCTGCTCATTACAGAGGAGATCATGTCATTTTATTTATCTAAGTTTCTCATAATCACTGCCAAAACTGGGATGTGTTTATCTCCTTGGAAGGATGTCTTGAACCCTAGATGATTGTGTCATGCCCTTTCTTATTCACGTTGTCTCTTAACTCTGTCTTTTTAGTAAACCTTCTCTTAAAACACCATATCATATCTTGATGTTTTTATGAAGTGAAGGAGGTGTTTTCAAATATGCGTACCCTCTACCCCTTTGAATAGATCATTTTAGGGGTAGCTGTGTTTTTTCCACTTGTAATTTTGAATTATATCTTTTCAAACAGTCCCTTTGTTCTTCATTAGGATTTTGCCTGTGATACTTTCCTTCCTCAGTATTATGTCACTTTGCAAACCCAAACCAAAAACATGTAATCTGATTATGAAAGTGCTCTTTGTCTATCCATTGGGAAAAGCATTTGGATGGATTGCAATGGTCATCTCCAAAACTGTGAGCTAGCACATCATCTAAAAGGAGCTAATAAAAACATTCCCCTACAGCACTTTGAATACACTATGTGTTCATTGTTTTATGAAGAGATGAGGCCTTTAAATCATGACAGCTGGTTCCTGGTGTTTTCTTCTTCTGCTTGTTTACAAAAAGGAGGCCTCTAAAACAAAAATTATCTTTATAAGACACTATGCCATATTTCCCTTTCGAAGGTGATCTTTCAAACTTAAAATTTTGAGCTTATCTTATGATTGAAAACACCTCATAATGTAAAATGTTCATGCCCACGAAGACTTTGTCTCTGATTATTTGATGGAGGCACCCTTTGACTGAAGTGAATCATGGTTACATCACCCTTTTAACCCTTTGAATGAGCTGATTCATAGTGTAAACATTTGGAGAGCTGATCCTCTACCTTTTTTGTGAAGGAGGCCATTGTTGAAGTTTTTCCAACCAACTTCTCTCTTCCCATGTGTCTTTGCTTATGGCAGTGTCTTTGACTCAGAGGCATTGTGAAGCTTTTTAAAGAGTAAATAGCATGATTGGGGAAAAAATGAGGGTTATTGTTAGGCACTTTGTATCAATACTTTCTCTTGACTGTGCATAGACCTTCTATTTGTCCTAAAGAGAATCCCTGCAACTGTGAACACCTATGCTCATTTCCACTAAAGTTTCTCAAAAATATGTTTGACCCTCTACTTATTATATGAAGGAGGTTTTATGTCATTGTGCTTAAAACCATCTGCTTTTTGAAGGAGGTTCTATCCAACACATGATCTCATCTGTTTCAACATTTTGTCATTGCTCTGCATGCGTGTTTGAAGAATTCCAATAGGACACAAAGTGGAATTTGACATTCATTATTGACAAAATCACTTGGAAATCATGTCCTCTTGCTTTATGAGGCTTTTTCTGAGATGCATATATCCTTTTGTAAAATACCACTGTGAACACAAAACCAAAAGAAGTGTGATTTTTACATGGAGAGTTTTTGCTGATAGGTATCGTTGAACTGTCTTTTCCCTTGACTATGTTTTCAGGGTACCTTGAAATTTCCTTTGACTGATGTTCACATCCTAGGTTCAAGGTAGCATAAGAAGCAGCTATCTTCTTATGCCCTACATGGTGATGCTCTTCGAAAGATTATGAAGTACTTCTGATCAACATTACTCAATCCTTGTTATTCATTTTGACTTGGAGGATGATCTCTATTCTTCGAGAAGTTTTTGGATTTACAATCATACATATCAGTTGCTCTTTACTTACTGTACTTCATTTGCTTCATTGATGGCAAAAACCTTCAACATGAGAGACCTGTTTGAACTTGTCTCTTTTCTCTTTTTGCACATTGATCATAATTACAATTACAATAGATGTTCTGGAACCTTGGAGAGCTCCTTTGGTGTTTCATGGAGATTTTTCCCGATCTAAGTATATTTCTTCAAACAGTGACAAAATTTCTCTTTTCCTAATTTGGATCTTTGTTGAACCTCTTCTGATATGAGACAAAGTGACCTCTTAGTGGTGTGTGACCTATGGATAGCACAATGCTTGCTTTGTGGGAAAGGAACTAATTCATGGTTGAGTGGTACTAGACAGAGGATTTTTGGCCTAGGATATCTTAGCCAAGGAAAAAAAATCCCTAAACACCACTATCTAACTTAGGGACAATTTTGACAGATTCTAAGTGTTTTCTTAGGCATGCTTAGATTTTCAAATGGCAAGATGACTAGGGATAGAGTTGCAGACACTTTGTTAACCTTTGGATAGTGAATGGCATGAGAAACCAGGGTAAATGACAGCATATAAACCAAGTTGAAACAGCTCTAGACAGGGATATTTTGCTGAAACAAGATAGGACTTGAAAACTGGAGATTGTTCTCATCATAGACTGACAGGAAGGGTTAGGAGGACAAAAAAATTTTTGGGGTGTTTTCTAGATGACAAATTGACAGTTTGAGATTAGCTTCTAGAAAACTTAGCTACGGAAACTAGTCATCAACAACAGGTGAAAAATACTGATGACTAATAGTGGCTCCGTTTGGGGAGGGAAACTCCTTTTCAGGAGGTGTCCAGAATTTCAGATCTATGGCTTGTGAAGACCAGTGCCTTATCCATTGGCGCAAATTTCTTTCTTTCTTGATGATATTTCTAAAAATTGACAGCATGATTAGCATCAAAGTCATTTCTACCTACCGAGCTATATTTCCTAACATTTTTTCTTCCTTTAGGTGCATTTGGACTAGCAACCCTTTGACATGATATTTTTGGAAAAGACACTATCTAATTCTACACTTATATCTTCTGGGAGTTCAGATTAAACTGATGAACTCCTTTGATTCTCTACCTATGTTAGATCGACTGTCAAGATTAAGCTGTTTGACAGGATTTCATTCACTACGCTAAAACATGAAATTGAAAAATGACCAAATCAGGATTAGACGGTCTGATTTGTCATGTGTTTGTGGCATAAAAGACAAGCTGCACACAAATATTATTTTGCACGAAAACAAGATTTTAGAAAAATTAGGGCTAGGATACATAGTTTGTTTTCATCCCTGTTTTCCTCTTTGGTTCTGTTTTGAGCGTGTGGAACCAGTATCTTTTCCTAATCTACTTTCTTTGACAAGTCAAGCATACACGATTTTGACTATCACTTCTTTCACTAACTTATTAGCAAATAAATTTAAAACATGTTCAGTTATGATTAGGCTAGATAACTGAACAAGATATCTTTTGAGCACTAGTAGAGGAATTTAGACTTGCGCACTTTCAGCACGACTATTTTTTGAACATGGGGCTTTTATGCTATTTTCTAAAACTACCCTCTTTTCAACTTTTCTACTGTTTTGGAATTTTCTGTTTTTTTGATTTATTTCTTCAAGCAATGGTATGTACAATGATTGAAAAATCTGAAACTAGAACTCCTGAAAACTGTGGAACTTGAGCATCTTATCTTCATAAGGATCTCCTGATGCTCTTGGTCCACTCAGCTCTTGAAAATAAAAGTTTGGAAAATTTTCTCTTGTAAGCATAACATAAGGATTCATGCATGAATCTCTAAACAACCCTGTGTCTTCTTGTTGTGCTTCTTTATACCTTTGATTTCCACTTCTCCTTTTGTTGTACATATTTTTCAAATAATGCAGATATTCTTTGCCATTTTTAAAGCATATGGTGACATCGTCAAGGTACATCATAATGAAGAAATTTAGAATTGGAAACATGGCCTTCAGGAACATGTCTTTGGTGTCGTGCGGTTTTGCAATTCTGGGTTTGAAGATGGAACTACTTCTAGCATATTTGAAAAATTCTTTGAGTTGTTTGCTTTGAAAAGGAATTAATTGATGATACCCTGAAACATCACTTTGTAAAGACACATGATTAGAATCACCTATCATTTGTATAGTATGGTCTTGTTTAGGAAGAATATAATTTCTATTCTGGGGGTGTGTATCTGTGTTTCTGAAATCAATACATATCCTATGCCCAGCTGTCTTGTCTTTGATTGTTAATGTTTGATCAAGATTTTTGTATTTCCTTTTGTCAAAGTTGTTTCTTGAAATGATGGCAGTGTCATAGTGCTTTAAACTGTTTTCCCGACATGTGCTAGTATCTTGAACAATCTTGCATATTCTAGCAGTTCTAAATCTTTGGTGAAGTAACAGAATGTTAGCTAGTTCAATCATCTCAGGTATTTTTGGATTGCAGTCATCACATCTCTTCATATCAAGTTTATCAGACATTCTTCCCAGATCTTTAACAGTTGTGGCAATAGTCAAGGTTTCATTCGGGGAGGTAAAGTTATGAGATGGTGAAGCATTTAAGTATGGCAAGAACATTAGGCTCCCCTACCCATGATTTCCAAAGAGGTTTGTAATATGCAAGTCCTCTAGTGCTTCTATTTTGAAAAAGGTTCATGATTGTACTGTTGATGTTTGTCCTTGGTTTGAGCAATTTGCTTGAGGGTGTATAATGTTTTTTGTTTTTTGATTTATCTCTGTTTCTAGAAAATCAAATTCCCTCTCTTCAAGACATAATTGTTTAGGGTCATCATAGTTTTGAGTATCCAACTCATCATAAATAATCTGGGGTGGCTGATTTGGTGTGCCTAGATTTGTTTCAATTTCTCCTACCTATTTATCAATGTCTTCATCAGTGTGTAAAATGAAGGAATCTAGATCTGAATGTATGGAATACATAGGGATGTTATCTGGCCTTGCTTGGATGCTGACCATATATTTCATGTGTGATTCCCAATACATTATTCTTTCTTGATTAAACATGGGAATGGTGTCGTAAGACATATCTAGTTGAATATTTCCTTGAACTTTGGCCCCCCAAGATCTGGATAAAATCATTTTGTACTTGGGAGGGATGTCTGCTACCACTATGTCCATGACCAGGTGTTTTGTAGGCACTTGGGCCAAACTGACACAAAGATATTTAATCAGGCCTAGACACTTGACTTTTCTCGAATCAAATGAATATAAGTCTTTATAAGGTTTTGTTATTTCTAGGCCTAATCTTTCTATTACTACTTTCGGCATGAGATTGTGAGAGGCCCCGGAATCTAGCATGGCATTATGTAGGATTTGGTCATGTATATTCAAACCAATGTAAAAAGGAAGGGTGGTTCCCTCTTGATATTTTCCTTCTATTTTTGGTCCAAATAATACCTTAGGAGTATCATCAGCTAGGTGCAGAGTATCTGCATCATTTCCTATGTTCAGGACCTTTAGCACTTGAGATTTGTATGAGCTTTGGGCAATAAGTTCAGTGAGAGGCATGGTGATCTTAATTTTGGCAATTTCCCCTTCAAAAATGAAGGGTGCTTGTAGTTTAGATAGATTTTCTTCAGTTTTTTCAGCCATGACTCTCTATGTTCTTAATTTGCTGACTCTGATTTGGGGTTTTTTTCAATACAATTGTTTCGGGAATCTTAGTAGAGGTACTAGGAAAGTTTGGATCAACGCTTGTCTGACTCGATTTATCTTTGTTTTGGTCAGATTTATTAGCCATGATTTTGTTACTCTCTGTTGTTCTTTTAAGAATGGTTTCAGGGGTTTTAGTAACAATAGTGTCTGAGCTACCTTTCTTAGAGTTGTCCAGGTTTATCTTACTCCTAAGATCGTATTTCCTATGAGATTATATTATGGCATTATGAAATCCTACCTCTAGATCTTCAGGGTCCTCACAATTTGCTTCATTTTGATTTGAGGAGAAGAAAACATGTTCTTCTTCTATGAGGAAAACATCACCCACGCTATCAGAACCTATCAAGTTTAATTGATTTTCATCAAGTGGTTCTATATCTCTTTCTACCTCATCAACATAGTTTTCATTGAAAGGTGGCCTGATCTATTGGTCATTTTCCCTTGGTTTGTTCTGAGGCGGATCTCTTCGAAAATTTTGGTTCCGGTTTCTGTTTTGAGGGTTTGGCTGGTTGTCCTTGAGGGGTGCTTTTTCATTCAGATTTATTCTTTCCCACATATTTTCCATGGATCTAACTAGGTTTTCTATTCTAGGATCTGAGGAGGAAAATGAAGGCATGGCCTCATCTCAGTATGTGACTTTCTTTTCTGATCTTATCCTAGCTCTTTTCTCAGTAGGTTGGCTTCGGCACTAATAGCTACTTTTTTCATTTCTTCTAAAGTTGCGGGGTCTCTTTCTCTTAGTTGGTATGTCATATCTGGATCAAAACCTTCGGGAAATTTTTCTAATGCTGAGCCAAGTGGAGGTTTCATGTGAGGCGGGAGGGCGTTATAGACATTGTTGAATCTAGTACAATAGTCCTGAACACTTTCCCTCATATTCCTTTTAAGATTGTTATATTCAGAAAGGATTTGGATGGGGTTTTTTCTGATTTCCCACATGTTTATGAAGGTTTGGTAAAGTGCTAGGAGATCATGTATACTGTTAGGAGCTAAGCCTTTAAACCATTTCTTGGGCTGTCCGCCTAGGCTTTGGGTGAACATTCTCATATTTATGGTTTCATCTTCTAATTCCATGCAGTGAAAAGCATCACTGATTCTATTTACATGCTGTTGAGCCTTAATAGCCTCAGTTCTGGTGAAGTGTGGGATTTGGGATTGGTAATAATTCTGCAAAGGTACCAAAGGAAGTGGTAATACTAAGGGCGCATACCAAGTTGCCATGATGGGAGCTGATGGTAGATTTACAGTATGAGGGTTTGTGGTATGGGATGAGGTGATTTGCACAGTGATGGTCTGAATAGGTGTGGCGGAAGTACTTGGGCTTGTGGACTGATTCTGAGCATATTTGGGGTGGTAAGAGCCAAAATAGTGAAGAAGCTGAAAATCAGGATGTGTAGTGGGTGGGCTTCTCTGCTAGGACTCTGTTGCAAAACTAAGGGCTCAAGATCATCAAGGTTGATTTTACTTTGTGACTTGCTTCTAAAAAGGTTTTTTCTGAACTCAAGTCAAACTGGGAATCTTGCAAGGATGTAAGGTGTTCAGGTATAGAGCTTGCTTTGTGGATGGTCCTATCAGTAGCTAAGTTACCAGTTTCAGAAGTTTTCCACAAAAATTTTTCTGGGTCATCAACTATGATAGGGGAATTTGGGTCCAGGTGAGATCTGGTATTAATTCTTCGTGAAGACAGATTTCAAAGTCAAAGTTTAGAGAGGGTGATAGTTGTGATTGTTTTTAGATGAATGACCTCTCTAGGGGTTTTTCTAATGTGAAAAATAGTCAAAACAAAATGAAGGCTAGTGGAGTCGCCAGGTGGATTTTCTTGAGATTTTATGGTCCACCACCAATATTGAAAAAGATGTCTTTTAGGAAAATGATTTTTCTAGAAAAATTTTATGCGGAAACATGCAAGAATGACTTAAAACTTAGTTTCAAAAGTTTGCTAGACTGTTTGAGAAAGATATAGTTCTATTTGCAAGTTTATTCTATTGATTTCCTATGTTTAGATGGATATTTCTGAATCCGTAAGTTGTACTTAGTTTGTCACTGATTTCAGAGGCTGAATCATGAACTTTGAGTTTTGGGAAAGATGAGTCAAAAGAATAGAATGGTTTGTGAATTTTTTGGTTTTTTTATGGAGTATTAGGCCTACTGGAGGCTTAGTGGAGTCACCAGGTGGATTTTTTGTTGTTTTTAAAGATATGTACTTATGGTCCACCACCAAATAACCGAGAAAAGGCCAATCTAGGTATGTTTTTTTGGGTTTTTTGAGTTTTATATGTAGCCTAGTTTGTAGGAGTATTCTAAACCTGATTCATCACTTTGCTAAGATGGTGAAACAATAAGAGTTTACTCTAAATTATTTCTTAGGCTGTTTGTCTGAGTTTAATTTTGGAGGACTAATGAGTCTACAAGAGTTTTCTAGACTGTCATGTACTCGGTAGGTCCCACCATGATTTCCATTATGTTAGGATCCCGTGATTTGGCAGATTGGCAAGCCAGGTGACAGGGTAACATCAAACCAGCTTTGGAGCCCAAGGACCTAGCCTTCCTGGACTCAGAGAGGACTCTCTCTATTTGTGCAAGGGATGTATATTTGTTTTCTTCTTATGTATTTGACTTTAGGCTAGTTGTTAAGTAGGTTTTTAGTTTGTTTTTAGGTTTTTGAGGGAGGAACTGATCAAAATATAAATAGATAAAAATATTGTTGGATCAACTGGGCTATGGGGTTGAAAAGGTCAAGAAAGCTTCAAATGGTGGACAAGGTATATTAAAGGGCCAATTTTGTTGGGGTAAAATGGATTCTTTAGGTGGAGTGAAATGGGATGGACACTAGGTTTTGTGAATGAAAAAGAGTTTTAAACATAAATATTTTTACAGCAGACATCCATGTGGTAGGGCTAACCATTAATCACGATAAATGAAACTTCAAACTGATAGATGCATAAAATAAACATTCAGGCGATACATAGAAGTATATGACCCTCTAACTTTGGGAAAATCGCCTTTAGACTTTGGGGAAAACAAACAAGACAAAAAAATAACTCAATCTATGAAGAGGGAACTCCTAGAAATCATATTTTGAGCTATTGGGAACTTTGAGCTAAGATTGCAGAGCATAGGCAAAGGGCAAGATCGACACAAGACCTCTTTGGTTCAACTAGTACAATCAAACATTCAGAGAAAGGTTTCATTAATGGGTTTTTGGTTAGATAGGAGTAAACATGGCTTACTGTGAATCATGCTATATAGCATACATAATAACCATTAATGAAATTGAGAACAATTTCTTAGGGTATCAAAGAGAATTTAAGAATTCTTTTAACATAACTAAGAAAGAAGGAAAACATAGAAGTTGTAATGAATCAGGAAAATTGCGGTGCCTCCATGGGCATGTCTCAAATCTATTCTTTACTGTCCTACAAAAAGTAAGAAACATGAAAATATGTATGATAACTAAGGAAACATAACAGAGAAGGAACGCTATACCATTTTACCAAGTCAAGGAATCCTACAATAGTTCTCTTCCACCATCCAAAACACACAAGAAATTATCCACTGCATGAGACAAAGTATTTCTTCCAAGCTTGTATAACCATGTATTGCTCTATAACATCAAGTTTAGCCTCTTCATACAATGAAATATCTTGGAATATATAGGCTAAAGAGAAATAACCTATCCAAGAGCATCTAGAAGGCCATTGGCCTATTACAAATATCTAATTTTGTCCTTGAGGCTTTGCAAAGCCCAAGACACAAAATATCTTTAAAAATATCTTAAAATGCTAAAAATGGAAATAAAATTGACTTTTCATCTTTTTTCTGCCCTTAGGACTGTTTTGATCTTTTTTCTCCATGTTGTCCCCTTCGGAATGTTCACTGTTTGGTGTTTGCTCGCCATCATCATTGCTTGCTTGAGGGTTGTCTTGTTTCTCATCATAAGTATCCTTTTGAGGACTGTCATGACCCTCATCATCACTGTTTTGGCTGCCACTTTGTTTTCTTTCTTGAGGACTGCCTTGTTCATCTCTGTCCCTACTTTCTTCATGACTACTGTGCTCTTTACCATCACTATTTTGTCCCTTATTATCATCATGCTTGCTGCTGTGTTGGTTGCCATCATGTTCCTCTTCATGACTATTGTGTTCTTTTCCTTCATCTTGTTCATGCTCACTATCATTTTCTTCTTCCCCACTGTCATGATTTGATTCTTCACTTTGTCCCTTATCATTAATTGTTTGCCTTTTGTCACTTTTCCCTTCTTCATTACTAGTTTGCCTCTTGTCACTTTTCCCTTCTTCATTACTAGTTTTCCTCTCCTCTTCTTCACTCTCAATCATAGGGGATTTTGGTCTTTTAGGACTGGATTTAATAGAAGAAGAAGAATTATGATGAGTGGATGGTGAGGAAGGTGCATGAGATGAAGAGGCAATGGAAAAATCAGGATGGGAGATGAAAGAGTCCCAAGAAACTCCCTTTTTCTCAAGTTGATGGAGGATGCTGATCTTGATAAGGGAATGATGAAATAAACAAGATTGTTGTTGAGCGGAGGGCTTCTTTTGGATAGTAAAGGCCATCTTGTCAATGCTTCTGTAGAGGAAGAAAGGTAGGTTCAACAACTGAGTTCTTGTGAAATGCATAAGAAGCCTGATGTGATAGGCATAAATCCGGGAAAACCTCCCTTCACATGTGAAATACTTCATGATGACTTTCATGAGGGGGGCATAGTTGGTAAACAAGTGAGAAAAAGGGAAAATAGCTTGGCAAGCATCCTGATGGTCTCATTTTAGAAAGGGTTTGTAATGATTCAGATCTAAGTATGTTTGCTTGAACCACTTTTCTCCTATATATGGGATCTTAGTAGCTTTGGAGATAGCCCTAGGAGAGAGTTTGAAATCCAGACCTGCTAAATTAAAATGCTTTCCTTGAAATGTCAAAGCAAACAAATGAGTCAAAGGAGGGTGATTTTTTACTTCTTGGACTTTTTGGAAAAATTCCAAGCACCCTACTTCATGAAAATTGAAGAGTACTGAAGGAGATTCATTCACCTCTTGAGTTGTAATAGGCTCATGCCTATTGTGATACCCACTTCTACTGTCCTTCTTTGGAGGCATTTTTTCTTCTGATACCCTTTACTGATTTACCAAGACAAACTGTTCAAATGATTACTAAAATAGGTCCTCAACCAAAAACACCTTTTCCTCTTAATTCTTGCCTTTCTCTGTTTTTAATCAAAGAGGGCACCCTTGAAAAACACTATTTTTCTCCCTTGAGTAGTCATTGTTTCTCTTTGGTGATCATTGCTTTATTAAGACTAACAAAATAATCCTTTTTGGATGAAGATAATTTTGTTTTACCAAAACAATAGTCTCCCTATCACTGATTAAAAGGCCTTCTTAAACACTATTCCTTTGTCTTTTTGAACAGATAGGTTACTCTTGACACTAACAATATTTGGCTTCCTTGTAAGACTGTGATTAGTCCTTGTGAAAACCTGATTCAATCATTTATAAGCCAAGACTTTAGGCGAAGAAGAAAATAAATACCTGCTAATTATGTCCTCTGATGTTGTTTAGAATACTTTCCTTGAGCAAAGTTCGGCATTCAACCATTTTTGAGGGCCTTTTTGATCATTGGCCCGGGTGGCAAACCGACGTCAGAGATGGTTGCAGCCTGAACGGAACAACGCGTTCAGATATGGTTGCAGTCTGAATGGAACAACACATTTAGAGATGGTTGGTATCAGCCCGGACGGGGTTGAATGGAAACAACTGCGTTGAAAGATGATTGATGTCGGCCCGGGCGGGGTTGAACGGAAAAAAAACACGTTAAAACTTGGTTGCTGGGCACCCATTGAACGATGGCACAGGTGTGCTGCGCAACTACATAGGCGCGCCGCGCCCTTAACACTTTTGCTCAGTGAACACCTACAGGCGCGCCGCGCATTTACTCAAGCCTAAAATGATTCAAAAATTTGCTCAATACGTGTTCTCCCTCAGTGACTCAGTTTGCAAAGTGAGAATGAACGTTGGCTTTGTGCCGTTTATACTTTTGAAACAAAATTTCCCTCCTTTCAATTTAAAAAATCAAACTTTTCCATTTTTAAGCCTTTGTAAACTATCCTTTGCAAATATGAATGCCCTCGTCACTAATGATGGTTGTGACCCTCTGCTCATTACGGAGGATGTCATGTCATTTTATTTATCTAAGTTTCTCATAATCGCTGCCAAAACTGGGATGTGTTTATCTCCTTGGAATGATGTCTTGAAACCTAGATGACTGTGTCATGCCCTTTCTTATTCACACTGTCTCTTAACTCTATCTTTTTAGTAAATCTTCTCTTAAAACACCATATCATATCTTGATGTTCTTATGAAGTGAAGGAGGTGTTTTCAAATATGTGTACCCTCTGTCCCTTTGAATAGATCATTTTAGGGGTATCCGTGTTTTTTCCACTTGTCATTTTAATTTATATCTTTTCAAACAGTCCCTTTGTTCTTCATTAGGATTTTTCCTGTGATACCTGCCATCCTCAGTATTACGTCACTTTGCAAACCCAAAACATAAACATGTAATCTGATTATGAAATTTCTCTTTATCTATCTATTTGGAAAAGAATTTGGATGGATTGCAATGGTCATCTCCAAAACTGTGACCTAGAACATCATCTGAAAGGGGCTAATAAAAACATTCCCACTGTTGCATTTTGAATACACTATGTGTTTATTGTTTTATGAAGAGATGATGCCTTTAAATCATGACAGCTGGTTCCCAGTGTTTTCTTCTTCTGCTTGTTTACACAAAGGAGGCCTCTAAAACAAAAATTATCTTTATAAGACACTGTGCCATATTTCCCTTCGAAGGTGATATTTCAAACTTAAAATTTTGAGCTCATCTTCTGATTGAAATCACCTCATAATGTAAAATTTTTGTGCCCACCAAGACGTTGTCTCTGATTATTTGATGGAGGCACCCTTTGACCGAAGTGAATCATGGTTACATCACCCTTTTAACCCTTTGAATGAGCTAATTCATAGTGTAAACATTTGGAGAGCTGATCCTCTGCCTTTTTTGTGAAGGAAGCCATTGATGAAGTTTGTCTAACCAACCGATCTCTTCCCATGTGTCTTTGCTTATGGCAGTGTCTTTGTCTCAGAGGAATTTTGAAGATTTTTTAAGAGTGAATAGCATGATTGGGGAAAAAATGAGGGTTACTATTAGGAACTTTGTATCAATACTTTCTCTTGACTGTGAATAGAGCTTCTATTTGTCCAGAAGGAATCCCTGCAACTCTGAACACCTATGCTCATTGCCACTGAAGTTTCTCAACAATATTTTTGACCCTCTGCTTATTATATGAAGGAGGTTTTCTGTGATTGTGCTTCAAACCATCTACTTTTTGAAGGAGGTTCTATCCAACACATGATCTCATCTGTTTCAACACTATGTCATTGCTCTGCATGTTTGTTTGAAGAATGCCAATAGGACACAAAGTGGAATTTGACATTCATTATTGACAAAATCACTTGGAAATCATGTCCTCTTGATTTATGAGGCTTTCTCTGAGATGCTCCTTTGGTGTTTCATGGAGATTTTTCTCGATCTAAGTATATTTCTTCAGACAGTGACAATCTTTCTCTTTTCTTGATTTGGATCTTTGTTGAACTTCTTCTGATATGAGACAAAGTGACCTCTTAATGGTGTACGACCTATAGATAGCACAATGCTTTCTTTGCGGGAAAGGAACTAATTCATGGTTGACTGGTACTAGATAGAGGCTTTTTGGCTTAGGATATCTTAGCCAAGGAAAAAAATCTCTAAACACCACTATCTAACTTAGGGACAATTTTGACAGATTCTGAGTGTTTTCTTAGGCATGCTCAGATTTTCGAATGACAAGATGACCAGGGATAGAGTTGCAGACAATTTTCAACCTTTGGATAGTGAATGGCATGTGAAACCAGGGTAAATGATAGCAGATAAACCAAGCTGAAATAGCTCTAGATAAAGATATTTTCCTAAAACAAGATAGGACTTTAAAATTGGAGATTGTTCTCATCATAGACTGACAGGAAGGGGTAGCAGGACAAAAATTTGTTTGGGGTGTTTTCTAGATGAAAAATTGATAGTTTGAGATTAGCTTCTAGAAAAATTAGCTAAGGAAAGTAGTCATTGACAACAGGTGAAAAATACTAATGACTAACAGAGATGAAATATTAAGCACAAGAAAAAGTAGATTATGAGGCTGAAACTGATTTTGGAGAGGCAGGCAATGACAAAGAAGAAGACATCAATGAAGGACAAGGCCAAAGTGAAATAGATATAAAGGCTAATGATCAACTCCAAAACCAATGCAACAACACTAAAGGTAGCAAGATAAGATACAAGAATATGGTGAAGACAAAGAAGAGAGTGGTTTTGATGCTGAGCAAGAGGGTAGTGAAGAAAAAGAGGAACAAAGTGATAATGAAAAATCAGTAAGGAGGCATTAAATTTTGAGCACTCAAAGAATGTAAAGACCAATAAAAACTCAGAGACATGGCTCAAAATTTTTCATAGGCTTATCAAAACCCTTGAAGGATCTCTCCACCAAGTTTGAGGCAAATCCAGAAACTTTTTGTTTTTTCCAAATTTTGGCCCCTAGGAGCGCAACCCTAAAGGCACTACGCTCTTTTTTGGGGCATCCTTAGCTGCTAAAGTTTACTTTTTTGGGTTTTTCATGTCTCCAGCAGTCTCCCCAAAACATTTAAGATCATTTGGAGCATTTTTTCCCCCAAAAAAGGTCAAAAAACACCTCAAAAATGACCTTTCTGCCTCCTTTTCAAGCCTGACACTGCGCGTTGAGCAGTCATGGGAGATTGGATTTTTGAGCAGGTAAATGGCATCCATTCATCACAAATCAAGTATTTATAGAAATTAGACTCTTCACGCTTTCCAATGAGCCATCACAGGGCCAAATCTGATGTCAGGAAGGGGTCCAAAACTCAGCTGCAACAGACCCCATTTTCTGTTGATATGGCGCTCCGCCCCTAGACTGTCTTTTGCCAAAAAGTCAACAGAAGACATTGATTAATGAAAAATTGGTTTTTTAATGATTTTTTCGGGAAAATCACTCCTGATTTGATTTGGGAGTTATGTTTTGATGTTTTTCATTTATTATCCTATCTCTTATGTGTTTTGGGCCTTGCATGGTCATTAAGCACATTTATGACATTTATGGCTGAATTAGGGTTTTTGGAAGCCTCTTAGGGTTTCCACCTCCTCATTTGCTCCATAAATAGAGCATGAGGCTCTTGTATATTTTTTTGGATGTTGATGACTTATGCTGAATTAATACATAGTCCCTTGAAGCCTTTGATGAGAAATTGATGTCTTGGAGCTTATGCATGATCTAATTCACTTGTTGATAGAGAAGGACTGTTTTCAGGATCCATAGGCCTGGTTGATGGTGAATTTTTCTCTTGTTAATGTTTTCTAAGTTTCTCATATGTTTTCCATCCGTCTATGCTGTAGTAGGAAAAAAAATTTAGACTAAGATATGCTTGTTGATGGCACCTTAGATCTATTTGTTTCCTTCACTGCCTAAATGTTTTTTTTTTCTTAAGATATGTTAGGGAATCGATCTCTTGCTCTCTAATAAGTTTTTTTCTTGTCTATTTTCTTGAATGATTTAGATCAGTTAGTATCAATTATGATTTATGGCTAGCCCTGCATATTGTTACCTCTAAAGTACTTTGTTCTTGAAATCATCTTTTGAAGTAGCTTTTCCTATATTTTATCAAATAAGTCTGTCTTAACCATGCTCTTTGCCTTTACTTAGCTAAAATTGTCTCAAGGAACTTTCATAGCTGTCACTATGGATGCTAGGTTTTTTCTCTTCTTCTATGGTTATAGTTACTTGTGCAACTTAAATGTTTTTCTTGCTCTTGATGATAAAACCCATGAAAGATTAAATAAGTTTTTCCTTTCTATGTTTTATCTGAATGTTGTCTTGGTAGATTATCTGCTTTCAATCTGAAATCAAATGGATTAGGTTTTTCTTAAGCCTTTGACTCTCTTGCTATGCTTATAAATCTTCTGACTCCCTCAGTTTACAAGTATATAAAGGATTCTGTTTCTGCCCTTTATTAGCTTGTTGTTCTCAAGTTTAATGTCCATCTCATGATCCTTCACAACCTTAAAGATCCACCAACCAAGTTAAATTTCCCTGCAAATGCTCTTGAAACCATTGATGAACTCATTCATGACCTTATTTGACTCCATTGCCCAATGACTTAACAATCTTCCTTGTTTTCTATCTAAATATATCTTAGCATCATACCCAACCAAAAACAATCAAAATACCCTGCACTTAACATATAGCCTAAAATCAACCTAATTAGCAAACAAGTTCACATCTTTGCACCTACTAGAGAGATCCCTCTCTGAATCCAGGATGGCTAGGTCCTTGGATTCCAAAGCTTGGTTTGATGTTACCCTGTCCATTTGTATCTCAATCAATCTAGCAAATTACTGGGAGCTAACATAAATGGCGATGACGGTGGGACTCTGAGTGATAAACAAACTTAGACTTCCCTAAACCTTTCAAAAAACCCTTAAGAGTACTATCTTGTGGATTTATCCCACCGCTCACACCAACATATTGGCAATCGCGGTGGGACCTTCTGAGTTAGTGAAAAAATAATTATTCCTTAGATCTCAGAAAACTCACAAACATCCTTACATTGGTATTTAGTTGTTGATGGTGGACAACAAGAACATACTTAAAACAATAAAAATCATCCACCTGGCAACTCCACTGGTCTTCAGTGGTCGTGTTGACCCCACTAGCTCTCATAGACTCCCCTGGGAATGCATTAAGAAATCCCTATCATGTTGATGGTGGACAGAAAAGTTGAAGCCCTCCACGTGGTGACTCCACAACTCTCAAAAGACCTAAAGACTCAACTGGTAGAGAAATCTAGACTGGTTGAAAAGATTTAGTGACCATTTTTTATTTGCAAACATGGATCCAAGAATTCAACGAAGATATGCCCCAATGAGTAGGGATCATATCCCTGGATTCCCACACAAAATGCCTGAAATAAATTGGTTAAAAAGCCTACCTATCTTTCAAGATGAAAAAGTTTATGACCCCTTGTTACATCTCATCAATTTTCATATAAATGTATGGAGGTTAAAGGTTGAATGGCATGAGGAATGCCTCATGAAAATGTTTATGGAAACATTAGAAGGTAAGGCAAGAAATTGGTATGAATGGCTAGAACCTGGCATCTTGTTTTCTTTGAAGGATTTCCACAAGGTATTCTATAAACACTATATAGGGTATTGCCCATCTCTATCATTAACTGAAAATTGTTGTGAACAATCTCAGGATATCATACATTACCTTATAGATAGTGATGAAGATTTGGAAAATTTGTATCCTGAAGACCTCTTAACATCCATTCATGAATTTCATTCTCAAGATAACTATCATGACAGCCTAGTTGAGTTAGTTGAGGAAGAAATCAATCAAGGTATAGAAGAAAACCCACCAGATCTCTCTGAAGGCACAAGTGATGATTCATCACCCCTACTAGATGAGGCTCATGAAGATATCCAACCTCAGAATCAGTCTTCTCTAGAGAAGGAAAACAATTGTTTCCCAATCCAAAGAAAACAGAAAATGCCTCCTCCTTTAACTGAAGAAGAGATAGATCAGATGTTGAGAGTACAACCATCCTCTAAGCCTTCATGTCAACAAAACATTCTTGTTCTTTCTCCTACTAAATCCATCTACCATAAATTAGAAAGTGAATATGTAGATCAATTCAAAGAAGAAAAAACTAACAATTCAATATGTTTGATTGGTGACACTACTTATTTTGATGAGTTTCCAAAGTTTGATCAATCTGATGGTGATATCCTCCAAACGGAAACTAACTTTGCAGAGCAATAAGTAATTGGTTTGTGGGAGGAAGATAATTTTCATCAAATTCAAAAAAGTATTAAGAAAATTCATGCCACCTATGCCACTGATGAGGGAAGCCTTAAAAGTTCAGAAGTAAGTGAAGGATCTCTGACCCTTTGTTCCACTTCATATCAGCCCATCAGAAATAAATTTCATGTGATTGGGAACCAACAGTTGTTCAGTTTTGATGTTGAAATTGGAAAAGAAAAAGAACTTCTTGAGCAAGTTGTAAGTGAAAAACCTTTTCCTGAAATGGTTGATGAAATCATTTGGGACACAGAATATTCTTCAGCTTCAGATTTGCAGCCACCAAGTCCCATTGAAATTCAAATTGTAGATGAAGGCTTGGAAATTTACAATCACATAAGAGTTCCTGCACCTCTTTCTCAAGAATATTTATCACCTAAGAATGCTCTTACTCATCAACATGATGGTCTTCACACAGAATTCAATCCACTAAATCAGAGCATACCAGGACTTCTTGAAGACAACATTGAAATCTATGATGAGTCTACCAGTTCAGATGATCATGAGGAATAGGATGAGTTTCTTTCCCAAAGGAGTCCTAAGCTCAGCCAAGTGAAGGAAGAAGCAGTCCTGGATCAAGCTTATCTCTCAAATCCTCTATCCATGTATTGTTTCAAGATCCCTTTGCTCATTTATTAGAGGCACTTGAAGAAGGATTAAAACATGTCAAGAGCAGTTTGATGCAGAATTTAAAGAGCATATTAGGCACTACTATTCAAAAACAAGTGAGGTGTAAGTGGCATTCTTATTTCTTCAACACTATCAAAGATCTGAAACAAAATCCCTCATGGAATCATCTGCTTGATTGGCTGTGTTGGAAAAGAGATTTCACCAAATGAATGTATATTATGTGTAGTTCAGATTAGGATATATAGATAGATATGAAAAGTAAGCTCAGCCTTGTGAGCATCTTTTTAGTTCTAGATTGTTTGGAAAAAATGAAAAAAACACAAAAACAAAGAAAGGTAGAAAAAGAGGGCAGATTTGAAAAGTGGTACAGCCCCATACCCAAAAAATAGTGATGCTGAAAGTGTGCAAGCCTAAATGCCACTACTTCTGCCAAAAATTCTTGTTCAGTCTCCTAGCCTAATCATGGCTGAACATGTTTTCAATTTATTGCTGATAAGTTAGTGACAAAGATGCTTGTCAAATCATGTGAACTTTAATTGTCAAAAGAAATAGATTAGGAATGAAGAATGTTGGTTCCACATGCTTAAAACTGAACCAAAGAGAAGGATAGGGATGTCGAACAAATGATGGATTATTTCCCTTATACTTTCTAGTTTTGTTGGTATAAAAATAATGGTTGTGTGTAGCTTGTTTCAATGCCACATCTCATGATAAATCAGATAGCTTAATCCTGGTTTACTCATATTTCAATTTCATGTTAGTAGGATACAGAATAAAGTTTTTCAAATAGCTTAATCTTGACAAATGAGTAGACTAGGTAGAGAATAAAAGAGTTCATTAGCCTAATCTGAACTCTTGGAAGAGATAAGGGTACAATTAGATATTTTGATTTTTGTTTTCAAAAAAGAAAAATGTCAAGGGTTTGCCAGTTCAAATGCACCCAAGGAAGAAAAATTTGTTACGCAAGTAGATTGGGTAGGTAGAGATGATGTTGATCTTAATCATGTTTTTCAGATTACTAAGATCACAGTTTCAAGCAAGCATCAACAAGTGAAAGAGGTAAAAATCTGCCCAATGGATGAGGCACTAGTCTTCATAAACCAAGAGATCTGAAAGTTCTGGAAACCTTCTGAAAAGGAGCTGCTCTCCCCAAGTGGAGCCACTGTTAGTCATCCATAATTTTCACTATTTGAATATGACTAAATATTGGTTCTAGAATTCTAGAAACAAAGTTCATGAACATTGTGAGTTCTAGAAATCTCACGGCCTTCATTACCCTTAAGATAAATTTTCACTATTTCATCATTCCGTCATGTCAAGCTCAGCTCACCCATCCTAGAATATCCATCATGGGTTCATGTCACTCATTACCACTATGTTTCACCACTTTTGGCCTTAGCCCTCTATTTTTGTTTTTGCCTAAACTGCTCCATTTGCATCTAGGGTTTTTAAGGGCATTTCTCTTGGTTTCATGACCTCCATGATTAAATAATTTGCAAGGATTATATATTTATGCTCTTACACCTCCTCCTATCCTTAATATACCTTCACAAACACTCCCCATCACTCCTATCCCTCAAAATCATCATTTTCCTACAAAACCTAGTATATTGCCACAATTTGACATTTTTTTTTAGACTAGGCCTATGTTTTGACCTTTTGGATCCCTTCCCCTCACTAAATTCTTGAAATTACACTTTCCCCTATTCCCTAACATCTATCCCTATCCCCCAAAATTTCCCAAGAATTTAGACAACCCTTAACCCCTTCATTCCCATCCCTCTACAAGGTGGTCCTAAATCCCCTACAACAAACCCTAATTTCCTCTTCCAACTAAGCTAGCGTTTGATATGAAAAAGAGGAAAAAGAGAAAAGGATTAGTTTTATATATCATGTTAGAAATAATAAGTCTATACCATCTCATAAAAATCATGCCTCCATCATTTTCGAAGAATTCATTCCAAGAGACAAGCTATGTATCACACCTAGGGCTTATTTTTCTTTAAACTGTGTTTTTGACCAAACATAGATGAAATTGGAAACTGTGAGAGAGGTTTTTGTCCATAATAAGGCCAAGAAGAAAAACCTCCTTCATTTTTTACACAGGTATCATGGTTTGGGAGAAATATTAAAAAATACAGGTGTCATGAGAGAAATTTTGCACTGCTAGAGTGACCCTGGGAAAATCAAGTTTTATCATAACTAGATTGTCCAAATGACTTTATTGATGAATCAAAAGAAAAATAGGCTTAAATATGTTTCCAATGGGCTATCATGAGATCAATTTGGAATTGAGGAAGGCATCCAAAAGTGGTCTGCACCAGCACTCTGCATTTCTGCACCAACACTCTACATTTCTGCACCATCATTCAACACTTTTTGACTAGTGTTGGGAGAATCAGTTTTTGAATAGGTAAATGGACACAAAATTCATTTTTTTTTTTTTTTTGGAAAGTATACTCCACAAGATTTCCAACGAGCTATCACGGAGCTCATTCCGACACCGGGAAGGCCTCCAAATGCCCTCTGCAAATGGACGTTTCCCATCGGTAGAGGCACTACGCCCCTAGAGCCCGGCGCTGCACACAGAGGAGATAGGTGCAGTGTTAAATAACATTGTGCTACATTCCTGGAGCCAGGCACTACACACCTAGGCGGGTGCTACGCACAGCCAGTCTTTGGCCTAATTTTCTCAAAAAAGGTCAAAATTTTGAGTTTTTTCCTCCAACTCTTCTACAAACAATCAAATAAGGCTAGTAACTCCTTTTTCTCACTCTCCAAATATTATTTTCATAATATAAGAATCCATTTCTTATCCTAAGGTGACCAAACCCTAAGCCGCACAAAAATCAAATATTGACCTCCCAAGTGAGGGTTTACAAGCTTAAGATTTTGTTATAGGTTGTAAAGACATTCAGTGACAACAAACTTGTTTCTAAACTCTCGATCACTCCTTGATTGCTCCACCTTGCCCCCATTTGACCAAGTTTTCCCTCACATCACTCAAATTCCCTCCCTAAACCTGAAGGCCCTCACCAAGCTAAAAATCCTTTTACCCTAGACCAACCACCATGTCTAAAGAATAATAAGTAAGTCAAAGACAAAGCTAAAGGAACAGATGATGACAAAACAGTGATGGACAAAAGATGGTGAAGAGAGTAAAGAGAAAAGGGAGGCAAGTACATAGCTACATGAAGTAATGATGATAACATAGAGAAGGAAAATGAACATGAAATCTTTTGAAAACAAAGAAAGTTTTGATAGTGAGCAAGGTGAAAACACAAAGGACAATGGAGAAATTAAGAAGGGTGATAGTCAACAAGAAAGTGCCCTACATCCAAGAAAAACAAGGTACATAAAAATTTTAGTGAGAAAAATGATAAGTAAAAAATAGTGACAAAGTTTCTAAAGGTAATAAAGGTAAATAAACCAAGAAAGATGTTGAAGAGATGAAAGATCAAGCACAAGAAAAAGCAGATGATGAGGCTGAAACTGATTTTGGAGAGGCAGGCAATGAAAGAAGAAGACATCAATGAAGGACAAGGCCAAAGTGAAACAGATATAGAGGCTGATGATCAACTCCAAAAACAAGGCAACAACACTAAAGGTAGCAATATAAGATACAGGAATATGGTGAAGACAAATAAGAGAGTGGTTTTCATGCTGAGCAAGAGGGTAGTGAAGAAAAAGAGGAACAAAGTGACAATGAAAAATCAGTAAGGAGGCATTGAATTTCGAGCACTCAAAGAAGGTAAAGATCAATAAAAACCCAGAGACACGGCTCAAGATTTTTCATAGGCTTATCGAAACCCTTGAAGGACCTCTCCACCAAGTTTGAGGCAAATCCAGAAACTTTTTGTTTTTTCCAAATTTTGGCCCCTAGGAGCGCAGCTCCCTAGGCACTACACTCTTTTTTGGGGCATCCTCAGCTGCTAAATTTTACATTTTTGGGTTTTTCATTTCTGCAGCAGTGTCCCCAAAACATTTCAGATCATTTGGATCATTCCCCCCCCCCTAAAAAGGTCAAAAAACACCTCAAAAATGACCTTTCTGCCTCCTTTTCAGGCCTAGCACTGCGCGTTGCACAGTCATGGGAGATTGGATTTTTGAGCAGGTAAATGGCATCCATTCAACACAAATGAAGTATTTCTGGAAATTATACTCTTCAAGATTTCCAACGAGCCATCACAGGGCCAAATCTGATGTCGGGAAGGGGTCCAAAACTAAGCTGCAACATACCCCATTTTCTGCTAATATGGCATTGTGCCCCTAGACTGTCTTTTGCCAAAAAGTCAACAAAAGACACTGATTAATGCCAAATTGGTTTTTTAATGTTCTTTTTGGGCAAATCACTCCTGCTTTGATTTGGGAGTTATGTTTTTATGTTTTTCATTTATTATCCTATCTCTTATGCGTCTTGGGCCTTGCATGGTCATTAAGCACATTTATGACATTTATGGCTGAATTAGGGTTTCGGGAAGCCTCTTAGGGTTTCCACCTCCTCATTTGCTCCATAAATAGAGAATGAGGCTCTTGTATATTTTTTTGGATGTTGATGAATTATGTTGAAGTAATACAGAGTCCCTTGAAGCCTTTGATGAGAAATTGATGTCTTGGAGCTTATGCATGATCTGATTCACTTGTTGATGGAGAAGGACTGTTTGTAGGATCCATAGGCCTGGTTGATGGTGAATTTTTCTCTTGTTAACGTTTTCTAAGTTTCTCATATGTTTTCCATCCATCTATGCTACAGTAGGAAAAAAAATTTAGACTAAGATATCTTTTTGATGGCACCTTAGATCTGTTTGTTTCCTTCACTGCCTAAATGTTTTCTTTTGCTTAAGATATGTTAGGGAATCCATCTCTTGCTCTCTAATAAGTTTTTGGCTTGTATATTTTCTTGAGTGATTTAAATCAGTTAGTATAAATTATGATTTATGGCTAGCCCTACATATTGTTACCTCTGAATTACTCTGTACTTGAAATCATATTTTTAAACAACTTTGCCTATAGTTTATCAAAGAACTCTGTCTTACCCATGCTCTTTGCCTTTACTTAGCTAAAATTGTCTCAAGGAACTTTCATAGTTGTCACTGTGGATGTTAGGGTTTTTCTCTTCTTTTATGGTTATAGTTACTTGTGCAACTTAAATGTTTTTCCTACTCTTGATGATAAAAACCATGGAAGATTAAATAAGTTTTTCCTTTCTATTTTTTATCTGAATGTTGTCTTGGTTGATTATCTGCTTTCAGTCTGAAATCAAATTGATTAGGTTTTTCTTAAGCCTTTAACTCTCTTTCTATGCTTATAAATATTCTAACTCCCTCAGTTTACAAGTATATAAAGGATTCTGTTTCTGCCCTTTATTAGCTTGTTGTTCTCAAGTTTAATGTCCATATCATGATCCTTCACAACCTTAAAGATCCACCAACCAAGTTAAATTGCCCTGCAAATGCTCTTGAAACCATTGATGAACTCATTCATGACCTTGTTTGACTCCATTTCCCAATGAATTAACAATCTTCCTTGTTTTCTATCTAAATCTATCTAAGCATCATACCCAACCAAACACAATCAAAATACCCTGCACTTAACATCTAGCCTAAAATCAACCTAATCAGCAAACAAGTTCACATCTTTGCACCTACTAGAGAGATCCCTCTCTGAATCCAGGAAGGCTGGGTCATTGGATTCCATAGATTGGTTTGATGTTACCCTGTCCATTTGTATCTCAATAATCTAGCAAATTACGGGGAGTGAACACCTTCACCTCATTGGGATGATTAAGAATAGATGCAGATACCATCCATTCCTAGAATCGCTCAAAGCACTTCCAACACTCGTCATCCCAAAAGAATGAAAGATCTTTCTTAAGAAATTTTTCCATAGGTGTGGTGGTCAGTGTGTATCCCAGAATGAATTTTTTGTAGTAGCTTGTAAGTCCCAGGATCGACCACAACTATTTCTGATGCATCGACACATCTGTAGCCTGTAATGGAGGTCCCGTAATTGCACGCTCCTTCTCTGATTCGGGAATAGAGACATTGCGTGGATCCTCATAGCACTATTTTATAATACCAGAGTAGGTTAGTTCTCTTACCTCTAAATATATGCAGCATAAGTCCCTCGTAATTCATAGGCAGCGCAGCGTAGAGACATCATGTAGCCGATTTCACCAATTTCCCATTTCCTCATTGAAATCAGAGAATCATTCACTATCTCTTTCCCAGCAAAGCATACCATCAGTTGTAGGGTTGACCCAGTCTTCGTCCCTTGTAGTTAGCTTATAGATGTGATCCACCTCTTCTTCCTCATGCATTGACTCTGTGTACCTTTCTCCTTCTACAGGATCTAGTAGTACTATCATCCGCATTCCTTTTCTTTCAAATACCATGCTTCTCTTTTTTAAGTTGATAATACTACCCATATCTATGGCTCAGTCCAATCCTAGGAGAGTCGGGTAGGGGTCCGCATCTTCTACAATTTGAATGACCTCAAAATCAGCCCGAACCTTTACCCGTGCGATGTCTACAATGATCTTTCACAACCTTCGTAAAGGTATGATTTTCTGTTGATTAGCCATGCACAACTGGATAGTGGACCACTGCAACTTAGGTTCTCCCATTCATTGCCAGGTTTGCTTAGGTAGTACGTTTGCATCCAAGCCTAGGTCTAGAATAACCTGATCCATCTCATAGTCACCAATATATGCGGTTAACCACATTTCCCTACTAGTGCGTCTCTTATGCTTATAGAGTTTGTGTACATTCTTAATTTCCATAGCTGGGGTTGTATTTTCTGCACAACTATTTATCAAAGCTTGGAGGTTTTAATAACGGTTCTTTGGTTGCATAGCAACTTCATACATGCCTGTAAGAATGGTTTAACCTCATCATCTGCAGGGGCCTAAGGAGTAGATGCCTCAGCCTTAGAAAAGTCTTGGCGAGCTGGGACAAAGGCTTATTTCTTTTCCTATAAGAACAAACCTTCTTTCTTAACAGCCATTTTATGGATGAGAGGCTCTGCCTCAGATTTTTCCGCAGCCCCCCCAGTGACCATGCCACTACGTGTGATAACATTAACACTTGGTCCTTCATCTTGAGGTTCTGCCTTGACCCTTTGTACATTCTGCGTAGGTGTCTGCTGCTTCTCCTGCATTTTGGCCATCAGAATTCATCAATCTTCGATCACATGATCTATTTGTATACAGTATCTGCAGGATTGTCTTGCAGGGTTTACACAGTCCCTTGCAAAGTGCCCTACTTCTCTACAGTTATAGCAAACCATTTATCCTCTCCCCCTACTTGGACTTTCACCTCGGCCTATTCCCCTACCCTAGCTGGGGATCTGCCTAGGCTTGAGGGGGATCTTCGTGATGACGGATCCACCTATACCCTATATAGATTTCCCCGATCTATCATTAGACTGTACGTTTGGAAGTTTTGTTCATCATGGCCTACAGATCTACAGAACCTGCACCGTTGTTGCTTTATCTCTGGGACATATGTGGCAATGTGGGGGCAGTGGTTGGTATCATGCATCCCAGCAACATGACAATCATCGCACCACAGCACCGAACTGGATCCTGCAGCTTCCCTAGGCTGCAATGGACTGGGTCCCCCAGCTTGTATGTAGTCTGCTAGCAGAGGACAATTATCCTTGTTGTGTCCATTCACCCCGCATTGTATGCACCATATTTCAGGGCTAGCCTCCGTTCCTCGCTCCTTCCTTAGATTCTAGATCTCCATATGCATTGCTTCTAGCTAGCCTTGTATTTGCTATACTCCTAACTGGGTATCATCTCTTGGTGCGGCTTCTAGCTTCATCACAATTTCCAAGGCCTTTTCCTGTGATTAAATGGCTTGATGTTCCATTGGCACGTGCAGGTGGGGCATCAGCATAGCAATGAACCACTCCATGTGTTGCCTGTCATCGTACATAAATCCTCCTTCTCTAATTACCTTCTTTAACCATTGGTCAGCCTCCCATACAGACTTTGATGGTCCTTTATTGAAATCCTTCAGATTGTTCACTATCTGTGAGTAGGACTTGGGATTTTTTAATTGTTGTTTCAAAGAATTCTTAATCTCTTCAATGTTTGCATTCACATGCTGGTTTATGTAACCCATATACTAGTCCAAGGCCCTTCCCTCAAAGGAAAGGGATAGCTGCGCCCATTTCACCGCATCACTAGCTACATTCTGCGCAGTCCATACTGATCCTGTGACGAACCAAAACTGATCCATATCCTCATATCCTACGCCATTGAAGGTGGATAGCTTCATGTGCGAAGCCATATTATCTTTTGGTGGTGGAGGCAGTGAGTTCTTACCCCTATGAGGGTTCAATGGTGGCGTAGACAGAGAGCTATGCGCAGCATAATTTCTTACTGGACTATAGACAGATCAATCTCCCTCCTGATTGGTTCTGTAGTACTTACCACTGTACGTTGTACCCTCACTCTGATCGGAGCTCATTCACTCTGTGTGGCTACACAAGATGATTTTTTCACACAACAAGATATTGATCAGTAAAGGAAAAGTTTTAGAAACTTACCCCAGAACCCCTTGAAAAATCTTCGCTTTGCCTCAGAGTAGGACACAAATTGATCAATCGCAAATTCCATCAAAAATCCTCCTATCACATTTTCCACCCAGTGATCTACCATGCGCATGATGGCATTATCAGTCTTTTCTAACTACCGGATCAGCTCTGGAGCCCACTGTGTATCCCTTTCATCCTTCCAATACTTCTGGAAATATACGAGCCTTGCGATCCACTCTTGAAGCTCCATTGCAAATGTCATGAAGAAAATTTCACAGATCTTTGTGAAAATGTACTTATTCTTCCACTCTTCTGTGGTTATCCTTGTACTGTGATTCTCTCTTACTACGAATTCTTGAATTTGCTTCTAAAATCACTCATCAATCTCTTTCTTCTCAGGTCTCCATTGTGTTCTTGGCATTACCCAGTCTCTCTAAAAATGCTCCCGGTCCTGGCAACAGAACCATTTTTTGGCTCGAGGGGTCTTGAGCCAAGTTTAGAGGTTAAGGTTTGCCAAAAAACCCCTATACTACTGGCCCTTTCGGTAGTGACCTACTTGCGCAGGCCAAAGTCTTACCCGAAGTAGTATGGGAGGGTGTTGGAACCAAGTTTTCACACCCTCTGAGAGAGCAGGTAAGTCAACAGAGCTATGTTCCAGTCTATCAGCGTCATAATTAACAGATCTAGCTATAGAATTATATCTCCGAGTTTATATCTACTAATTACCTTCACATCCACGTGCATCACATCAATCTACCAGTACAACAGCTATAAGTGCAGTAGTCAACAGATCATCAAATTATATAACAGAAACAAGGATACTTTCACAACTATAAACGGATCTATTCACAGGTTCGCTAATTAGTGTAGAATTAGTGTAGCTTCCAGAGTTACTATCATAGATCTAATCAACACCTTCATATCAGCAACATCACATGTAATATCATAAACGTAATAACAATGGATAACCAATAGATTCAACAGTTCACATCAACGGTAATAAAATTTAGAAAACGCAGAGATACTCTAACTAGATCCACATATATTATCATTCAAAACCCAATACAATCCCTTATATCCTGTGCACATAGCCAACAGGGTCCACACACAGCAGGATTGAGGATATCCATGCACACAACCAACAGGATTCCTTTCCCTAGCAACCCTATATATCTAACAATTCAAAACTATCAATCTCTATTCTCTTCTACCTATGACTCAAAAAATATTCATCTACTTATATCGATTTAGTCTATGCATCCAATGGTTCGCAAACTGTGGTTTGCGGACTCTTGGTCTACCCTTGACCTGTTACAATGCGTTAGGGGTTTTGACCCACTGCAAAACCCCCGCGTTAGGCTAATTAAGACCAAAATATACAAAAAATTATACAAAATCACATCTTTTTAGGGGACCCTGTTCCAACACTCATTCCCATTACCTTGGTTGATTCTTTGGTTGTTTGAAGGAATCACGAGTTCTTTTGGGACATTGCCTTAGGACCCATCATAAGATATATCTCAAACGACCAGTTACTTTGAGAGTGGAAAGGACAATTAGTTCTACATAGGTTTTTTTATCATACACAAACAAATAAAAAAAATATTTTTCTTGATTTATCACGCAAATTAATCTAAAGGAAAATTACCTTTCTATTTTCTCTTTTTTTTTTTTATGTATGTGATTAAATTGCATTTATATAGATCTTCCACCCTAAAAAAAACAAAAATTAATTTACACACTAATCGACACCATAGGGGACCCCACGGAACGACGTTGATCTAGGCGCTTCTTAAACCTCCCCCCATTACCAGGAGGTGTGCCAGACCTCTTGAAATTTAGGCATAGAGGACGTCACACTGCCATTATTATATGATCTTCCTTTATCAAGGAAACCTTTCTTGGGACTTGTCCCCGATAAAATACACCTTTCATGGCTCTACAAGGGTCACCAATCACTACCCCTTTGCGGAGTCCACATACCACTCCTCTGGATAGCCCTAAGAGTACCCACCAAAGCAGTCTTCCTCCAGCCTCCCCACATAGGACCCCTTTGCATATAGCTATTCAAAATATTTTTGTGATGGTAGATAACTCACAAATACCTTTCTTAGCATATTTAAATATACCATATTTAAGTAATCTAATGAATGAACCAATTATGCATGGCCTTAATTGGCCATCTATGCCCACCAAGCTCCCTTTAGACATTCCAAAATTTAAAGGAAATAAAGGGGAAGACCTACGAAACATTGTCATGAATTTTCACCTGTGATGTTCATTGAATAGTATTATAGATGATACTATTCAAATACGACTATCTCAATGCACCGTGACAGGGCCTACAGTGAAATTGTACGTTGGCCAACCTTATTTGTCACATGGAAGCTTTACTTCCCAAACTACAACATTCCTCACATTATTCAAGCTCCTGATTCAACATGACTCCAGACTGGAACGTCTCACCCACTTCATACAGACACCTTCCATACACATATCAGATGATATCCATGACTGGTGGAAACATCGTAGCTTGTGAAAAGCCCATTTTGAAGATAGAGTCCTCTTAGACTTATTTTTTAGATATCTCGCATCAGAAATTTAAATATATGTGGAAAATTAATCCCCTTTAAATTAGGAAGAAGAAATTGCTAAATCTAAATAGCTAGAGCTTATATACACCCAATCTGGATATCTCTATCATGTTATTCTAGACTCCCCATGCCTGCAAACTTATAAAGAGATAATAGGTGCATCTAATGATGTTGATGGATTGATAGGTTCCTTAACCCAAAATAAACCTAACAACATCTACCAATATCCTGGTTATTTGTTCAGTAGTCAATCATTCGATACTACACAAAATGTACCACATACAAGATACTACCCCATTAAGCCTGCATCATTGAAAAATGCAGCTAGCAAGGTTAACCAATATCATCCCCCACAGAAAGGACCATACCCTCCCCTTTAGGGGAACCAATACTCATATAGGAAATTGGACGTAATATTTGACTCTAAGAATGCATATGTCAATCAGGGACAAAGAAACCAATACTCTCCTTTCCTAACACAACAAAAAAATATCCCACTAGCACAAAATAACGTAGGGGTTAATTTAGTGCAATCCTCTGAGGCTCAACAACAACCATCATTTGACTAGGGGAATACAAAAAATCACCCTAATGTTGTTAAGAAAAAATCAAAGAGAAAACAAAAGGGAGATCCTGGACAGGGGGGAATAAATCAACAACTCCCCCCGCGAATATAGGTTGGGTGCAACCCCAACTGAAATCAGGACCATGAAACTTAAGCACATAAAATGAATAGAAAAGAGAACATAACATGCATGAGATTAGGACACCAAAAATTTGATTGTGGAGTTCGTCCAATGTGGACTACATCTTCAGGCCTTGCTCAACAATGGGCATGCCTTCATTCATTAAGTGGCATAAAAAGAGAATCAATACAAGTAAAAATTACATATGAACCCTTATACCTCCAAGATGCAAGATGGCTATCCTAGCTGCAAAAATGGACATCACCATCGAACTCCTGTCACTGAGAGGTGTAAAATAGACATAAAGTTTGCCAAAAATTGACACTGGAAAATTTTGCACCTCAGGTAATCTTTTAGATGCCCCTCGAGATTCCTGGCCAAGGTTCTGCCCCTTTTGTCCACTCGTGGTTGCTCCCCATTCCATTGGTCCCTCTCCAATCTATCGGGTGCATCTATGGATTTTGGATTTTATGCAAAAGGCGCAACAAAATTATCAATGTATTAGCCTTATGGGTTGTTGTTCAATGTTAAAATTTGGTGGGCGGAGGTCGCAAGGTTGACCCCCATGCCTGTCGCTTAACAAGCCATTCCATTTTTTTAGTGGCAGTTATATACATATGGGGTGGGGTTGTGGAATATGGTTAAGTCAATGGTTTTGTTGAATCCTAAACCTAAGGGATTGGGTGAAATTGTATATTAGTGTAAATTAGGAAATAAGGAAGTATAAGAGAGATTGGGAAATGAATCCCAACGGTCTCACCTCCATGTATATATTCATGAGCACCCTTTATCAAATTCATCATCCAATTTGTGGAATTAATTCTTGGTCTGACATGGTATCAGAACCAATCCTACCTTTTTCCTACATTTTTTGCAAACTACCATATTCTGTCATATTCCTGGAAATTATGTTTGAAAGTCCGTGCATTCAATTTTTTTTAAGGGGCTCACTACTCTGCATTCAGTTTTTTTAGGGTCTCAAAACGCAGCCACTGTTACTCTAGACTCCACTCCTGGTAGCTCACTACTCATTGACCCCCACTGCAGCACCTCACTTCTCATTCGATAGCCCTCTGCTGCCTCTTGCAACACCTCCTCTGCTCCTTTATAGCCACAAATGCAGTCACAACCGCAGGCCTCTCTCTACCTTCCCCACTCCCCCTCCACCCTCACACTTTCCCCTCTGCCATCACACGTTCCCCTCCCCTCTCCCCATCCCTCTGCCATCACCCGTTACCCTCCTTGTGCCCCACTCCCCCTCTGTCCTCACCCATTCCCCTCCCTAATCCCCCTCCCAGCAGCTGCATATCCCCGCAACAGACTCCCCTCCCCCTTCCCCACTCGCCCTCTTCCCTCCTCTCCTCCCGCTTCCCCTCTCCTTCTCCGTTCTCCATTCCCGCTCCATTCTCCATTCCCCTCCTTTCCCTCACCACCCCCTAATCCACCTCCCCAGGTCTGAACCTCCCTAGGTTGACCTCCCCCAAGTCCGACCTCCCCTAGGTCTATCCTCCCCTCTACAAAAGTTTATTTTTTTTACAAAAAAAAAAAATCCAGAACTTATTTTTTTTTATATAATAATGCATTATTTTACCAGTATTGAATTTTTTATAGCAGAGTGCAATTTTCACTCCAGAATTGAGTTTTTTTCTAGCAGATTTTTTTTCAAAAGTTCACAATGCATCCTCTCATATCTCTTGCGGGAGTTGTTCTCTCTGGAAAGGAGAAGTATCCTGAGTGGTCTCGGAAAATCAAGAAAACTCTCATTTTTAATGAGTTGTGGAGAGGAATTTGGGAAGGATAAGGAGACAATCCACCACCAAATCCCACCTCAGACAAGGAGATCACCATTTGGGAAAACAAGACTTGCAAGGCCTATGCCTTTATTGCATCTTCTATAAATGAAGAGGTGAGTCACCATATTACACCATTTTCAAATGCCTATGAAGCCTTTAGAAAATTAAAATAACTCTATGAATCACCTTTAGAACTTGATATTGTTCAATTAATGATTAATTTGTTCAGCCTTGAATTGAAAAACAATGACCCTCTTGCTTTAGCTTCAGAAGTAAGATCTATCATGCATGACATTAAAAATACTAGTGTAGAATTTGACATACCTCTCATAGCTTATGTTAAGGCATTTTATCCCACTTACTCACATTACCTTGAGTCATTGCAAGCAAGTGGAAACCTCTTGAAGATCACCTTTGATTCCCTTAAGAAAAGGTTTGCAGAAAGAGAGAATTATTTTGGAAAGAAGACAACACCTATGTCTTCTGAAGAAGTTGTATGTTTCACACATAGAGAGAAGAATCATGCTCAAGATCCTTCTAGAGGAAGAGGTGGCCGAAGAGGAAGAGGAAGAAGAAATTTTAGAGGTAGGGGGGGCATACAAGCTCAAAGTGAAAAATATGATCTTCATTGCATACACTGCAATAAAGATTGGCATGATGCATATACATGTAAGCTTCCTTAGGACAAAATTGAGCAGCAAATAAATCAAGAAAAGGTAAACCTCATGACAGAGACAAAGGTAAAGCATTGGAATTTTCTCATTATGTTGTTGCACATTGTAACATTAGAGTAACTGAAGACTTGTTTGATGCTTCACTTACTTCTTGGAGAAATGATTGGTTGCTAGATTCAGGAGAAACATGTCACATGACTTTTAGAAAATATTTTTTTGAAGAACTTACTAACAAGGTTGATGGAGCAGTATACTTTGAAGACAAATCTAAATTCAAGCCATCAACGCTTGGCACTATCAGGCTTAAGTTGTCTAGTCTTCCAGATCATCTTCTATATGAGGTTCTATACATCCCTGAGTTGAGAAGAAAATTGTTGTCCTTGGTCCACATCTGCTAGCAAGGACACTCCATTCACATGTTTGATGGCAAGTTTGAGGTCAGAAAAGCATCATATCACTCACTTGTCATTAAGGGAATAGAAGAAGCTATTAGGGGAATTTTGAGGTCTAAAATGGGCCTCCTAAGAAAAATGAACAACCAAATTAAACTTAATAAGAACTAATAGGATTCTATATGATGATGTCAACCATGGGGGATTTATCACCATTTTTTAAGTAAAAGGGTAAAAATATAAAAAAACAATAAAATAATAAAACTACTTTTTGAACTCATATTTTCAACTTATCTCCCAATTTTTTTACTCAAATTTTGAGCAGGATTACTCCTTGGATGCAAAATTTTATTATTCATCCATGGAGTACCCATGTTACATAATTTTGATGGACCCTTCTACATGAAAAATGAGAAATACATAAAAAAACATTATTGCAATCACGTTTTTTTATGTATTTATCCTTTTTTCGTGTAGAAATATCCATCGAAAGTATGCAACATGGGCACTCCCTAGATGAGGAATTAAATTTTGCATCCAATGAGTACTCTCGCTCGAAATTTGAGTAAAAAATTTGGGAGATAAGTTGAAAAAGTAGTTTTTTTTCTTTTTTACTTCTAAAATTTGATGATGTAATCAAATATTATTTTATTATTTCCACTATTATTTTATAATTTCCTTAGGAGGCTCATTTTATACCTCAAAATTCCCCTAATGGAATATTCCTAAAGCTGCAAGATACCTCTACTCATGCATACAACTTTGCATTTAGTTCTCATCATGATGAAGGTACATTCCCATCAAGTCTTTTATGGCATGCTAGATTTGTACACTTAAACTATGACAACCTTTGATTGTTGAATAAAAATCATGTTACTAGACTGCCTACAATTCCTAGGAAAATTAAGCAATGAAATGCTTATGTTCTAGGAACGAATAGAAAACCGTCCTTTCATGATTCACATTCCAAAGCGCATAGAAAACTTGACCTTATTAATTCGGATTTATGTGGCTCCATGCCTGTTTCTTCTGCAAATGGAAATAAATATATGATGACATTTATTGATGAGTACACTAGAATGTGTGTAATATTCCAAAAATTTAGCCTCCAAGCTAAATGGAATGTTGTAGTTGTTTTACCACTAGGTCGGTAAATAAATGGATGGGGAGGCCCATAAGTTTCTTGAGTAGCAATAAAAACACTCCTAATGAGAAATGAGGAAGAATAAGCGGCTGGATTAAGTACCTTTGGGTGTGAACAGGGGTTGGATCATGTTGATTCAGTCAACTTTGACCAAGTCAATAGCGCTGTCTAGATACATTGAATCTCCTTGATGAACGATGTAGGTTTAGTTGAGGACAACTTGCATGAGCTTGGTGGAAAATATGGATGGGAACCAATGTGGAGAGGCTCTCATGCTATATATGGAGGGGATAGAAACCATTGTCATGCATGTTTTGATTATCATTGCTATTGGTTTTTTTAGAATTTGCTTCCTCTTGTTGTTTAGCAGGCTTGCAGTGCTATTTAGAACAAGGGTGTTCCTGGTCAATAATCCCTACCTCATCCTCAGGGAAGGAGAGGTTATTTGGGCTACATTTCCTCATTCCAAAATTTTGGCCAAGCTACCTCCTTTAGCTAAAGAACAATTTCTGTTTAGAGCTGGGTTGTGTTGCAGGGTGCACCAAAGGAGGATCTCTTAGATTCATTTCTGGGCTTGTTTTTCAGTGGGAGGTTGTCTATTCATTCGAGGATAAACAAGGAGGAATCTCGGGCATATTTTTACATCTTTGGCATCAGGCCAACAATCTGCTATCCCTCACAGTGCAGTTTCCATCCTGAATTGCGTTATTTTTGGAGGAATTTGCTGGGAGGGTTCATTGAGCTCATCAGGAGGGTCTATTTCTGAGTAGAGGGATCTGCCTTCTAATTAGAAATACCATTGGAGGAGGAAATTATTATTTCATATATGTCATAGCCTCATTTCATATCAGATCCATTTTGTAGTGGCACATTAACCCTTGGGTTATTTGTCACATTGTATGTTTCTTGGTATTTCTAGCAATCCTTTCCGGGTTGGCTAGAAATCTTGTATGAGAGCCCATATCTTCATTGCTGGGAATTTATTTGTTTCTATCAGCCACATTCCATTTCTATATGTATTCAGCAGTAGCTACACTATTATAGACAGAGCTATCACTACTCTCCAGCATTCTATACAGTTGCAACAACTCATGTGCTGATTGTTTTATTCATTGGAGACTTGTTCCCATTGCTTGAGTGGCATGTCCCTCATGATCTTGTTGTATATTTCTATTGATATCTTAATAAAATGATGGTTGTACATTGATCCCCCTTATGTCATGTTCATATTTGCATATTTTTACATTTTTATGTTCATGTATTGCTACAATCCCATTTTGGGATATTACAGTGGTATCAAAGCATAATCTTGGCTAAACCTGTGCATCCAAGGCATTATGCCATTAGGAAGAGAATATTCTCATGGAAAAGAGAAGAATCACAAAAGAAATAAAGGCATGAATCCATTATTTGGAGAAATGAAGGAAGAGAGGGTCTTCTTGCCTCTTTTCCAAGCTATGAAGAATATCAAAGAAGATCTCAAGGAGATGAAAGGGGAGAAGTGTAAGAAATTCCTGAGAGGGTTTGAAAGGGAAGCAAGCCCTAGCTATTCACATGATGGATGTGAGCATTCAGCCACAAATTCCAATCCACAACACAGTCTATTGCCCACATTCACTGTAAGAAGGATGGAGGAAGGAGATGCACCAAGGGAGGAGACCTTGAGTGTCTATCTTCAGGAGTATGAGTCTCAATCATGGAGATTCAAAGAGCACTTAGACTTCCAAGGGTTTTTCCAACTCAAGGAAGCTGGAAGATCCAACAACCATGATAGAAGCAAGAGAGGTAGAATGTTTCTATCTAACTTTGATGGATCAAAAGAGTGCACAACTAAAGCTTGGGTGGAGGAGCTAGATTCATATTTCCAGCTACACCAAGTTTCAGAAAAGGAGGCCATTAGAGTAGCAGCGCTGCACCTCAAAGGTATGGCCCATAATTGGTGGTTTAATAGTTCTTATTAATTTTATCATGAAAATAAAAACACTTATGCTAGGTTCACTAAGGAATTGGTGAAAATATTTGACACTAAACATTGTAAAACATCTCTTGTGGAACCCAAAAACTTAAAACCTTTGCATGAGTTAGAGAGATCTATCTTGCCAACTCCACTCCATATTTCAGATGAAGGGGATAAAAAAATGCATGGTGTTATCACCCAAAAAAATTTCAAAACATCATTGTGTCAACTCTGTTTTTGATCATGGTCTAAAATGGGTTTGAAAGTCATTTTAGGATTTGGTTAAGGGTAGGTTATATTTTTTGTAAGTTTAAAGGTCATTATTGGATTCAAATAAAGTCTTTAGAGGTCCATTCCATGATCAAATATTAACATTTTCCATCTAGGGATCAATCCATAAGGTTTCGAGTTTAATTTCTACAATTATCCAAGAATCCTTCATTTCGTAGTGCCACTATTTCAAAAAAGAATATTTGTGCTACGAAAGCGTTGCTACTTTCGTAGCACAAAAGGAAGAAAATACACTACAAGCGCTACGAAAAAGGGGTTTTGTAGTTGTCAACTTCAAAGGAGGTTTCTGAGAAACTGAAAATGAATTTTAGAAATATCAATGAGGTTTTTCTTCATAACATATCTAACTATAAAAAGCTCTCTCATTTTCTTTAAATTCATTAGGAGGTGGGAGAAATTGATAAATTAAAATGAGCTATGAAACTGTTGTTACTAAATTGTCCTGTACATGACTTTTTAGCAGTCAACTTCAAGTTCATTTTTTGGCCAAATGGAAAAGCTTTTGGAATTATGAAAGAGGTTTGTATTCATCCTATCTCCAGCTACACAAAATCTCTCAAATTTCTCATAGCTGTTATCAGTTGGGAGATACAAGGATTTCATTGAAGCCCTATTTTCAGAAACATAGTTTTCCTGTTTTACACATATTTTTCAAAGGTTGTTTCTGGATAGCAGGAGATGTTTTGACAACATAGTGGCCTACAAAAACCTCCTTCAGTTTCTTAAAATACATCATGGAGTAGGAGATATAGGCTCTTTCCCAAGACCTATGTTTCAAGAAAAGCAGGAAAAACCAATAGGCCAACCTATTGTAAATGAAGAAGAAATGCCTCAAAAAAGCTAAAATGAAGTTAGTATATAGTTGTTGTGGTTTTTAGATGATGAGATAAGAAATATTTTGAGGTTTTGGGGCAATAATACTTTTCACTTGGTAAATGTTTTGACAAAACTGCATACTCAGCAGTTTCGTAGCACATTTAGTGTAAAAAAGTAGAAAAGTGCTACGAAACTGCTGTAGCAGCTTTTCTTTCTCTTTTTCATCAAGTTTTGAAGGGTAAAAAGATGAATCAAGAACTGAAATTTCTAGGGATGATGTATTAAATGGTAATCAAGACAATCTTGGATGAAAGAAGTAAACAAAAAAAAACAGAATTCAAAGAGTGTCAAAGAGGAAAAATAGAAACCAATTGCTAGCAAGAAATCTGAGAAAGACAAGAAGCCAAGCGACAACGTCAAAGGGAAAAGAAACTGTTTCAGTGATAGAGGATAGCCCAGTGATGAAAGGAAAATTGGATGATATACTTCATGCAATTGATATAGAAGAATCACCCATTTTGCAGGCAGATTCATTGAAATGAATGATCCTAAACATAAAAAAATCAAATCAGCAAAGAAATTGGATTTTGAAGGTGAGAATGCAGCTTTTGTCTTCCAAGTTAGGAAACCTCTAACTAGACATGAAAAGAAACTCCAAGGAAGCACTAAAGATACCCAAGTAACTGTTGAAGTAGCTAAGGCCCCTGAAAAGGTGATTGCTCTCTCATCTCCAATAGTAGAGGATGCAGTCAACAAGGTAGAGAAGGGAAAAGAACACATGTCAAAGTGTCAGTTGTTGGAAGAAAGGTTGAAACTAGAAATCAAGAAATGGAAATGATGATAAAGAGGGAAAGATAGCATAGCATTGAAAGGAAATAATTCAAAAGGTTGAAGGTTGTTTGGGAAGGTCAAACAGTTGCTAGGTCAGAGATCCCAAGCAGTTCCCAGTAGTTCTATACATGGACAGTTCCAGCTATTAAAGAGGCAAGGTTTGTTAGAGTGATCAACACTCATTTGAGAGCAAGTAATAGCAAGCTAAGAAGCCAAGTGAAATATTTGGAACTATATCTTAAATTGACTCAGGATGAGCTTAAAAACAAAAAGGTGCAGAATGACAATTCATTAAAATGTTAAAAGCTAAATCAAATGCAAAACTAAGAATGAGCCTCATGAAAATTGTGTTTTTAGTTCATATGATCTATTGTTTTGATGAAACCAGTGGTTTTATAAGTTTTGGCACATTTTTAGTTTTAATTTTGAAGAAATATAGAAAAAAAATCTCACTTAGCAGTTTCATAGCGCAAACAGTGTAAAAAGAGTGAAAAGTGCTACGAAACTGCTGAAATTCATAAAAAAACAAAAACCTTTGTTTTTTGGTTTGAACACTCATATTCCAAGGCAGTTTCTGAGCAAATGAAAACGAATTTTGGAAAACGGAAAGATGTTTTTCTTCCTCACAAACCTTAATATAAAAACCTCTCTCTGTTTCTTCAAATTCATTTGGAGGTGTGAGAAATGGATAAATTAAAATGTGCTACGAAAAGCGCTACGAAATTGTGCTGCTTTCGTAGCGCAACTATGTTTTCAATTTTTTTGGATAATGTTGGGAAAAATACTGAGCGGGGGGGGGGGGTGAATAAGTATTTAGAGCTAATTGAAAAAATTTTACTTTTTCTTTGAGCAGATTTCCATAAGTGTTTTTTATGAACTGAACTAGCATATGCATGCGGAAGTATAGAAGGAAACTAGCGTATACTGATTTATCTTTCAGATTTAGCGAATCAGTATTTTAAACAGATTTATTAGTTATGAATAAGGCTATATAATCTGAATTTATGAGCAGTAAGCAACAGTATAAAGCATCACACACATGAACACCAATATTTAAGGTGGAAACCCAAATCGGGAGAAAACCACCACTGCGGTCGTCTCTGTCTTCAATATTTATTATATAGAAACCTTTTAGAACATTGTACTGATGCAGACTTATACCAGTACGCAAGCTTCTACCTGCATAAGGCTGCAACCTTCTCTCATTTTCTAGCTACAACTGGAAGGGAGCACCAACCCCCTGATCTCGTTTACCAGCCTCTCCTGGAAGGGAGCTTCGACCCCCTGATTTCAACACCAGCTTCTACTGGCTGAAAGCTTCTACTTTCATACTGAAGGCTTCAACCCTCAGATCCACTACAGACCACGTTTCATCAATTTTCATAATGGATAAAAACAGCTTCAACACAACCCCTTAACATTAACAACCATACTTTACTCAAAACTTCAATCAGAACAGTAAGACCACTGTAACTAGAGCATCAGAAATAACGCAAAATTCAAAAACAAATATGTAGATACAAACTCAACTCTGAACATTCATCAGTTCAAATAGCGTATGCTACTTCTCTTTACTGAAGCCGCGTGTATACGCGCTTCCCTGCTCACCAACCTGCGTATGCCTCTGTGCATACTATTTTTCATAACATGAAATGCATACGCCACTTCTCTTCACCGACGCTGCATGTATACGCGCTTTTCTTCGTATCAACCTGTGTATACTTCTGAGAATACTGATTTTCAAAATGTGATCAATCTCAGATTCAGATCTGAGGTTTTCAGTCAGACACCTTTTCAGGAATGCAGAACCTTTAGACAGTCAGTCAGGTTTAACCATGTTTTCTCACTCATCGTTCATCATGTTTTCTCGATCAATGATTAGATTTTTTCATTATCAAATCAGCAACATAATCCATATTCAATAAACCCAGAACCTCAAGTAGACTTCATTGACTGACAGCAGAGAGAAAACAGAAATCACAGAAGTAATATCTGTAAATAAACTTCAGAAACCCTAACTTCCATACGCACTTTTTATTAAGCGAACCCACGTATATACGCACTTTTACCAAGACAAACTAGCATATCGATCTGTAAAAGATAAACTTGCAGAATAGACTAGATCTATAAACTTACCCAGATTTCTTCAATTTCTTCATCAGACTTGCGCTAGTTCTTCATCATTTCTTTTGCAGATCATCCTAGAGATTCATCATTTCTAGATCTAGAGATCTTGAACCTTTATCATATCCATAGGTGCATCATAGATTCAGATCTATCGATTAAGAACAGAGTTCAACCATGCAAATATCTCTTAAAGAGATTCAACCCTTACACATACACACCTTGAACTATGATCCTCTTCTCCTTATATAGTTTTAGCCTTTATCAATACCATGAGCCAAAACCACACAACTTCCGATGGTATTCTTGGACGTAATCAAATAAACCATACAGTGCTCAATACTGTGTACCAAAACCATGGTAATGCCCCTTGGTATTATAAATTTGGAGTGAAAAAGGGAAAACGCGACTTGGAACGTACTTATCTGCGTGCATATGCGACTTGGCCTTTACAAACTCGCGTATACATTGTGACATATTATATTTATCATTTCTCCAGCACTTACTGGAATTATTTTCTCTGTCACATCTGAACTGAACTGTAGATACAACATTCTTACATATTTAACACATAGGTTTCTATCCGAAGACAACTTCATCAAGTAGGTTTCCATCAAGGACAACACATTGCATTATATTGCCAACAATCTCCCCCTTTGGACTTGATGGCAACCATGATGGTGTTTGATCACCACAACAGATAGATACATTGAATATAACCATTATTCAAACACCATGATACTCTCCCCCTTTGACATCAAGGGAAAAGGGTGGATCAAAACCAAAACAAGGTTTTTCTTCTCTTGTAGAAAGAAGAGCTTTGTAGATCTGATGTGCACTGAAGTTACCATGCTCCCCCTGAGTTCACGTTGAATCTTCAAACATATTTTTCAATGAAGTACATGACTCTATGACCTTTCCTATCACCAAGGACTCATACTTACATCAATGATCCAACCAAGTGGATTTACATATGTGACTCAAGTACCCAACCAAGTGGGTTTACAAATTTGAACAAGTCCTTACATGACTAAATATTTCAATTTTACATCATAGGTCTCAACATGACCTTTTTCATCAATTACAGAAATGACTTATACAATCAAGATCAAAGATTCTCAAGCATGAGATCAGACTACAACAAATAATTAGAATGCCAACAATGCATCCTTTCCACATGACCAATGTTCCCCCTTAGCTTGTGCATCCTGAACACTTTCAACAACAAATCATCAAGTAATCTTCATCAGAAGCATTAGAGAATGAAACAGAAATATGAGAGCTGGAGCATCACCATAGATACCCAACAGCGCTGCAGTTGTGCTGAAGAATGCTGACCCAGAAAAATTTTGTCAGCAAACACCCATACGCGGTTTTCTATCTATAAAATCGCATATATACGCGACTGTCCTTTAGTAAATCCGCGTATCCAATTTAATCTTCTGAATTTAAGCAGATCTGATCTTCTGAGAGGCAGAGACAAATCCCAGCTTCTATCTGAGATATTCGAACGCTTCCCTGGGTAAAGGTTTGGTAAATATATCAGCAACTTGTTCTTTGGAGGGAACATACTCCAACTTCACCTTTTGTTCAAGCACTTGTTCACGTAAGAAGTGATACTTGATGGGAATGTTCTTGGTCTTGGAATGCATAACAGGATTATTTGAGATACTGATGGCACTTGTATTATCACACATAATGGAGATAGGAGGTGAAAATTTGATTTGAAAGTCTTGTAAGGTTTGCATCATCCAAAGAAGTTGAGTGAAACATGATGCGGCAGCCACATATTCTGCTTCTGCTGTAGATAAGGCAATAGAGTTTTTCTTCTTGCTGAACCAAGATACTAACCGGGGCCCCATATAGAATGCACCACCACTAGTGCTTTTCCGATCATCAACATTTCCAGCCCAATCTGCATCAGTGTAAGCATGAAGAGTGAGATCACCATTCTTTGGATACCATAGTCCAAAGTCTTAAGTTCCTTGTATATATTTGAATATTATTTTGACAGCCTGAAGGTGCGACTCTTTTGGATTAGCTTGGAATCTTCCAACAATCCCAACTGCATGCATAATGTCTGGTCTAGTCCCAGTGAGACAAATTAGACTTCCTATCATAGATCTGTATTCTGGTTGATTCACAACAGGAGAATCATCATGAGAACTGAGATTAAATCCAGTTATCATTGTTGTACTTACAGGTTTTCAATCTTCCATGCCATACTTCTTCATAATTTGCTTAAGATATTTTGCTTGTGATAAGAATATGCTATCTGTTGCTTGTTGCACTTGCAAGCCAAGAAAGAATGTTAGTTCCCCAAGTAAAGACATTTCAAATTCTTGCTGCATAACAGAAGCAAATTTCTGACTCATAGATTTTTCATTACTTTTGTTCTTCACGATCCTTTCCTTATGGAAATCTCCATGAGCTAGCTGATTTAAATCATCATATTCCCTCGCCCTGTCTTGCAAAATCCATTAGCTGTCTATCGTTGCCCTCTCGTTGCTTTAAAATTGTATTTTTAATTGCCAGAATCCATATTTGAAATTATATTGGGCCCAGCCCCTTCTCCGCTAGCCCTGCGCCTTTTTCTCTCCATGTGACTCGACACCGTGACCGAAGCGTTTCCCCTGTGGGGGCTTTACTCTATCCGTAGGGTCAAACCTTGGTGCCCCCATAGTTGACTCCTCGGGATGGGTGAAGACTTAATCTAACGGCTGCCATTCACTACGGGGGGTTGCTCCAAAAGTCTCGTGTCCGTACACCTTGGTCCCCCGCAGTTCATCTCCGCCGTCTGATCAAAAACCAATCGACGGAGCGGAACTGTTTCCCGTGGTGGTCCCCGCGCCCGCGTTCATTGTGTGAAAACTGGTGGTTTCATTCCACACCACCCATCCATAGCTGGCAGTATTTCCCGTAGACCCAACGATTCCATACGCTGGGTGACGCGTGTCCGAGTGTACTATTTCGAAAACCGCCCATTTCACGCATTATTGTTCAGTCAAAAGTCGGGCAGCGGAATTCATCATCACCGTCCGATCCTGCGCACTGCATCCGACGATGGCTATTCTCCGAAGTTGCATGGGTGTTAACAATAGTCCACACTCTCCCTGGCCCACCATTTCATGGTTCATCATCATGCTTTCACCGTCAATTTTCCCCAACGATCGAACGGTCTGTATCAAAACCTCACCGCGTCACCAACCCTATAGCTCCACGTCATCTTTCCACCAGTTTCCCGTGCGTCCTCGTCATTCGCTCCACGTGTTCACTGCGCCCCACCTCCACCTTTCATATACCCTATTCATTTATTGTATTTTATCGTTTTTTATGATATAAACCTCCGCATTCATTTATCACTGTTCTGCCACATGTCTCGTCTCCGCCTGGCTCATCCACCACTGCTCCACTGTAATTTCTCCGCAACCCTGCATCCCCTCATCATTTTTCCCAGTCTTCATCCTCAATTTCGTAGTCACGTCTCCCTCCACCACCTTTGCGTCTGGTTTTTCCTCTAATGTATTTGCGGGTTTTGCAGGTTTAGATTAAGAAGAAGCTACTTTTATTCACTGCCTCCATCACATAGGTCAAGAGCACCGCCATTGATAGCCTCCGACGAAGAAATTTAAGAGGGAAGCTGGGGGTAGTTGCTGTGATATGACTTCATTAATGGAAATAGAAATAAATCCATTGAACCCTACAGAGCAATTCAAGGGGGGTAGATTCTGGTAGCTGAAAAAATAAATGAGGCTACGAAGAATATCAACAGAAGATCGAAGAGCTCAGTGTCCGGCATTGAAAAATACAAATTACAGTTCGGGGCTCAAGGGGGCTAGAGTACCATGCACAAATACAAGCAACCTCAAGGTTTTATTGCAGCAAATTTTTCTCTTTCAGTCAAGTACAGAACATTTGTATATTTTATTCTTTATGTCTTGTTTATGAGGAGATTTTCATCCTCAACATTTATTTCATAAAACAGCAGCAGAGTACTTGCACCAGTTCAGCACCGTCAAATAGCATAGGCGGGTTTTTCTTTCAAATTTGTTTTAAATTAGATCATTAAATGTATATCACCTACCTCATTCTATGGAGCTTTCTACCTCCTCTATAAAAACCAGAAAGAAAGACATTGTAAGGGTTCCAGATTTCTATCAGAAAACTGTGCAGTGAAAGGCTTTTGTATACATCTTGTGAAGTTTTTGTATGAAGGCTCAGAGCCCGTAGGGTCTCAGTGAGGAGGAGTTATATCTGTAATGAGGATTCTGGTCTTTGGTATTCCACAGTATGTAATCTTTTCTTATGTGTTAATATAATATCTCGTTTCATGCTATTTATCTTCTTATATCATGTTCTAGAATGCGAGTGGCTCACTGGTCTTAAGTAAGGATTCATCCTAGTTGGTGCCCATACTTGGATTAGTCAAGCGCTTTAAATAGGCCTAGTCATGATATACTGTTCCATGTTCATTTCATCCATATTTTCTGCTATATTAGCTACTTGAGGAGGGTGATTTTAAAACGCCATTGTCATGTATGGATTCTTAGTTGGATAAGCCCATATGTGGTTTTGTTGTGTATCTGGGTATCAGGCTCATGCTAACTAGTATCCTCTTCATATTTCTTCACTGCATTCACTTTCTGATATTTGATTTCTGTAGCATATTATTTGAACTGGACCTCTTTGCAGTAAGCTGTCTCTTAACTGTCTGATGCATTTGTATTGAAGTTTTGCATGCTATTCCTACATTATTCTTATCTTTGTATCAGCTTCTGAGAGAGTTTGGTTCCATTTTAACTTATTTCCTTGTTTTGCAAGAGATAGTAAGAGAGCTTTTGGATTGACAACCCAAGCTATATTATGAGCTCCTTGCTATGTTAAGATGTCCTAGGCACTGGTCTATAGCAACTCTAGGCTGTCTCTAGGAGCGACAAGAATTGTCTAGAAAATCTTTCTGGCGCCGTTGCCGGGGACGAATTTGAGAATATCAGTTTCCCTGGGCCTCGACAAATCATATTCACTCTCTAATCAGGTGAGCACAGAGAGTTGAAGAGTTGCATATCTCTCACCTTGGAGACTCCACTGTTAATTATTTGATAAATCTATTGGTAGTCTTAGCTCCTCGTAAGTCACATCTGAGGTCAGATACTGCTAAGTTAAAGACATATTTTGTGCCTGACCCAGAAAATATTATACATAGAAGAAGTTGGAGAGAAAGACAATCAGCCCATGTTGAAATCCCTGAGTTTTCTCAAGAAGATTATCCATCCTCTTCTTCTCAAGAAATTCCAGTAGAAAATCCTCACTTTACTGAAGAAAATCCTGAATATTACTCAGATAGCCCACCCAGGGGAAGTGCTAGAACCAAAGAAAACCTTCATCTCACCCCTGAGGCCAAATAAGTTAAATAAATCACAGAAGTAGCTGCTGTTAACCGTGAATTGTTTCCATCTACACCTCAGGCAGCTGTACAATATATTCCTATTGTTATTCATACCCCACTTCCACCTCCTCCTCTTCCTCCATTTGTACATCAGATCATTGCATAACCCCCACCTCCTCCAATGGCTAATGTTCCTGCTTTCCTATTGAAAAAATATGCTCCACTGGCCTTACCCCAAGTGCTAAATGATATGCCACAGGATTATTTGAAGATTTTGCCTAGATTCAATGGAGAAAATGAGATTGATGCACAGAAACATCTTGAGGTCTTCTGCACTTTTGTAGAAAACTTAAACGTTGAACATTTGGATGTAGTCTTAATATTTTTTTTTCAATCTCTTGACGGTGAAGCCAACAAATGGTTTAAAACATTGGCAGACCGCTCAGTCACCACTTGGGAAAGAATGGAAGAAGTTTTTCTCAGGAAATGGGGAGAAAAGAAAGATCATGGGATGTGTCTTACTGAGTTTAATACTCTGAAGAAGAAACATAATGAGGGAGTGGCAGAGTTTATCAAAAGATTTAATAAGCTATATTTGAGCCTGCCTCCTGAGATGAAGCCTCACCAAACTACTGCTAAGGTAGTTTTCATAGTAGCTTTTGATTCAGATTTTGGTTTCTCTCTAAGGGAAAGAAAACCTGCTACCTTAGATGATTCTCAGTCAGATGCTCTTGAGCTGGAAGCAAACTTTGCCTCCACTGGAAAATTAAAAGGAAAAGCTGAACAGGAAACTAGGAGGAGAGGAAAAGAAGAGGTTTCCACCTCTAATCAAGATAAGGATGCATATAAGATGGATGAAATAAGTAAGATGGTTAAAAAGATGGTCAAGCTTGAGTTGGAGGCTAAGAATGCATCTCCCAAGAATTTCTATAATGCTCCAAACATAGGATACAATCCCCAGTATAAGAGACCACCATTGCAAATATTTCCAAGGGAAGCAAAGGAGCAGCAAGATCAGGTACCACATCCCTTGTACCTGGAAGGTCCAGTAGATGACTCCACTGAAGATGCTGCTTATGAACTAGAAGATTAAAATCTTTCTTTCTCAAACGATGATGAAATGGAATGCCCATTGCAAGAAGAAGAAGAAGAAGCAGAGATTGATGCTAATGAAAGAAATTTGACACCATTTGATAGTCAAAGAAAGGAGGAAGGAAATTCAGTGGAAGATTTTAACCCATGGAATGAAGAAATCAGGTTGTTGGAGATTATGTTGAATAAATATGATTCAATACAGGAAGAAGAGGAGGAGAGCAAAGAAGAGATTCTTGAGCAAGATGAAAACAACAGGCTTTCTCTTGAAAAAGAGGAAATAATGGAGCAAGCCCCTGCTCAAGAATTCATGGATCTTTTCACAGAGCTCAGCACAACAGAGCAGAATATACCAAAGCTCCAAAAAGACTCAGCTCCAGTATACGATGAGTCCTCTAGTTTAGAGAATGAAGGAGATTATCTCTCTCAAGAGAGTCTTCTTCTCGATCCAGTAAAAGGAGATAAGATCTTGGTTGAAGCCTGCCTGCCAGATACTCTTAACCAGGTATCATTTCATGATCCTTATGTGCATTTCCTGCAAACATTTGAAGAAGGATCAAGGGTCCTTTCTAGCAGCATGTTGCCAGCAGAGAGAAAATTTTTCAAAGCTACTATTGTGGAACAAAAAGAAGAGATCCCACTACCTTTTAAAATACAAGAAGAAGGTGATTAGGCTTTCAAGAGCCATATTGAAGACATCAGTGGGAAAAGTAAGTTCCAGACAAAAGAAAAGCTGGACATGGAAATTGACAGCATCAGAAGACTGATGATGAAGGTGTCTCAGAAACAACAGATAGCAGCAAGAAAGTAGAGAAAATTTGGCAATGGAAGAACAAGAACAGAAAGTGAAAGCATAGTTGGAGGCAAGTTGTAGAACAAAATATGGAAACATAGAAGGGTACAGTTGAAGAATAATGCAACTAATGGATACTAGCAAAGCAAAGTATGGGACCCAGGAGGCCTTTACAACCTGGTGTATTATATTGTACATTAGTTTTCTTTCTTGTTTCATCATTCTTTTAATAATGTGTGTGTGCTGATGAATTATAAAATGAAAACTAGAGGTGTCTAAGAGCAGGATTCGCAAAAAATGATCAGATGGTCTGCAGGTTCTCGACATGTCCAAGGATGAACATGCCGTCCCCAAATGGAGCCAATGCTGTTCACGATCCTTTCCTTATGGAAATCTCCATGAGCCAGCTGATTTAAATCATCATATTCCCTCGCCCTGTCTTGCAAAATCCATTAGTTGTCTATCGTTGCCCTCTCGCTGCTTTAAAATTGTATTTTTAATTTCCAGAATCCATATTTGAAATTATATTGGGCCCAGCCCCTTCTCCGCTAGCCCCACTCCTTTTTCTCTCCATGTGACCCGACGCCGTGACCGAAGCGTTTCCCCTGCGGGGGCTTTACTCTATCCGTAGGGTCAAACCTTGGTGCCCCTGTAGTTGACTCCTCGGGATGGGTGAAGACTTAATCTAACGGCTGCCATTCACTACGGGGGGTTGCTCCAAAAGTCTCGTGTCCGTAAACCTTGGTACCCCGCAGTTCATCTTCGCCGTCTGATCAAAAACCAATCGACGGAGCGGAACTGTTTCCCATGGTGGTCCCCACGCCCACGTTCATTGTGTGAAAACTGGTGGTTTCATTCCGCACCACCCATCCATAGCCGGCGGTATTTCCCGCGGACCCAGCGATTCCATACGCTGGGTGACGCGTGTCCGAGTGTACTATTTCGAAAACCGCCCATTTCGCGCATTATTGTTCAGTCAAAATTCGGACAGCGGAATTCATCATCACCGTCCGATCCTGCGTGCTGCATCCGACGATGGCTATTCTCCGAAGTTGCATGGGTGTTAACAATAGTTCGCACTCTCCCTGGCCCACTATTTCATGGTTCATCTTCACACTTTCACCGTCGAGTTTCCCCAACGATCGAATGGTCTGTATCAAAACCTCACCGCGTCACCAACCATGTAGCTCCACGTCATCTTTCCACCAGTTTCCCGTGCATCCTCATCATTCGCTCCACGTGTTCACTGCGCCCCACCTCCACCTTTCATATACCCTATTCATTTATTGTATTTTATCGTTTTTTATGATATAAACCTCTGCGTTCATTTATCACTGTTCCGCCACATGTCTCGTCTCCGCCTGGCTCATCCACCACTGATCCACTGTAATTTCTCCACAACCCTGCATCCCCTCATCATTTTTCCCAGTCTTCATCCTCAATTCCGTAGTCACATCTCCCTCCACCACCTTTGCGTCTGGTTTTTCCTCTAATGTATTTGCGGGTTTTGCAGGTTTAGATTAAGAAGAAGCTACTTTTATTCACTGCCTCCATCACAGAGGTCAAGAGCACCGCCATTGACAGTCTCCGAGGAAGAAATTTAAGAGGGAAGCTGGGGTAGTTGCTGTGATATGACTTCATTAATGGAAATAGAAATAAATCCATTGAACCCTACAGAGCAATTCAAAGGGGGCAGATTCTGGTAGCTGAAAACATAAATGAGGTTACGAAGAATATCAACAGAAGATCGAAGAGCTCAGTGTCCGGCATTGAAAAATACAAATTCCAGTTCGGGGCTCAAGGGGGCGAGAGTACCATGCACAAATACAAGCAACCTCAAGGTTTTATTGCAGCAAATTTTTCTCTTTCAGTCAAGTACAGAACATTTGTATATTTTATTCTTTATGTCCTGTTTATGAGGAGATTTTCATCCTCAACATTTATTTCATAAAACAGCAGCAGAGTACTTGCACCAGTTCAGCACTGTCAAACAACATAGGCGGGTTTTTCATTCAAATTTGTTTTAAATTAGATCATTAAATGTATATCACCTACCTCATTCTCTGGAGCTTTCTACCTCCTCTATAAAAACCAGAAAGAAAGACATTGTAAGGGTTCCAGATTTCTATCAGCAAACTGTGCAGTGAAAGGCTTTTGTATACATCTTGTAAAGTTTCTGTATGAAGGCTCAGAGCCCGTAGGGTCTCAGTGAGGAGGAGTTATAACTGTAATGAGGATTCTGGTCTTTGGTATCCCACAGTATGTAATATTTTCTTATGTGTTAATATAATATCTCATTTCATTGCATTTATCTTCTTGTATCATGTCCTATAATGCGAGTGGATCATTGGTCTTAAGTAAGGATTCATCCTAGTTGGTGCCCATACTTGGATTAGTCAAGCGCTTTAAATAGGCCTAGTCATGATATGTTGTTCCATGTTCATGTCATACATATTTTCTGCTATATTAGTTACTTGAGGAGGGTGCTTTTAAAACTCCATTGTCATGTATGGATTCTTAGTTGGATAAGCCCATATGTGGTTTTGTTGTGTATCTGGGTATCAGCCTCATGCTAACTAGTATCTTCTTCATGTTTCTTCACCGCATCCACTTTCTGATATTTGATTTCTGTGGCATATTATTTGAACTGGCCCTCTTTGCAGTAAGTTGTCTCTTAACTGTCTGATGATTTTGTATTGGAGTTTTGCATGTTGTTCCTACATTATTCTTATCTTTGTATCAGCTTCTGAGAGAGTTTGGTTCCACTTAAACTAATTTTCTTGTTTTGCAAGAGATAGTAAGAGAGCTTTTGGATTGACAACCCAAGCTATATTATGAGCTCCTTGCTATGTTAAGATGTCCTAGGCACTGGTCTATAGCAACTCTAGGTTGTCTCTAGGAGTGACAAGAATTGCCTACAACAACTTCCAAAAATGATATCATCAACATATACAACCACAATCAATAGTTTATCATTTTCATTTTTTGTGTATAAGTTGCTATCACCAGACCCTTTTGAAGATCCTTGTTGATGAAGATATTTGTCAATACGATAATACCATGCCCTTGGAGCTTGTTTGAGACCATATAGAGCCTTTTTATGTCTACAAACACGTTTTTCATCATTTCCCAAAATGAATCCTTCTGTTTGTTCTATATAAACTTCTTCTTCTAGATCACCATTGAGAAAAGCAGATTTAACATCCATTTGATAAACTTTGATTTGTTGGGAGCTTGAAAAAGCAAGAAACATTCTTATGGCTTCAAGTCTAGCTACAGGAGCAAAAGTTTCTTCAAAGTCTATACCTTCTTGTTGAGCATACCCCTTGCAAAAAAGTCTAGCTTTATTTCTTATAACATCCCCATTCTCATTTAACTTGTTTTTGAATATCCATTTAGTTCCAATGACATTTTTGTCATGAGGTCTTGGTACTAATTCCAAAGTGTGATTCTTTTCAATTTGATCAAGCTCTTCATTCATGGATTGAATCCAACATTCATCTTTGCTAGCTTGATTGACATTGTGTGGTTCAATAGTGGATAGAAATGCCAGATAGCTAGAAGATCCCACAAGAGTCCTTCTTGTTTGTACACTTGATCCCTTTTCTCCCAAAATTTGAGATTCTGGATGATTCTTTTGAACATATCTGGATGGAGCTTTTTCAGATAAATCATCTTCAGGTTCTTCATTGGGTTCATTGTCTATATCATTTCTATTTGATGTAGAAGGATATATGTCACCATCGTCTTCATCTGTTGTTTTTTTTTCTTCTTTTGGAGCTGCAGGAGACTCATCAATAACAACATCAATACATTCAACAATCTTCCGAAGTCTTTTATTGTAACATTTATATGCCCTACTCCTAGAGGAGTAACCAAGAAATATTCCTTCATCTGCTCTGGGTTAAAACTTGCCAAGTTTTTCATCATTATTTTTGATAAAACATTTGCTTCCAAAAATTCTAAAATGCTTTACAGTGGGAGAATTACCATACCAGAGTTCATATGGAGTTTTATCACTATTTACACGAACATGTGCCTTGTTAAGAATATTTACTGCTGTATGTGCTGCTTCTCCCCAAAATGTGTTAGGTGTTCCGGAATCATCAAGCATAGCTCTAGCCATTTGTTGAACTGTTCTATTCATTCTTTCTACTATGCCATTTTGTTGTGGAGTGCGAGCTACAGAAAACTGTCTTTTTATGCCATGTTGTTCACAAAATTCAAGGAATTCATCTGAGGTATATTATCCTCCTCCATCACATCTAAGACACTTGATTTTTAGATCTAATTCATTTTCAACCAGTGCTTTGAAGATCTGAAATTTATCAAATGCTTCATCTTTGTGTTTAATCAACCCAATCCAACACATTCTAGAGAAATCATCAATAAATAAGATATATTATTGTTCACCACGTGGTGAATTTTTCCTCATAGGTCCACATATGTCAGTATGAATGAGTTCAAGAGGCTTACTTGATGATCCTTCCTTGGCATTAAACTGTACTCTGGTCTGTTTACCAAATTGGCAAGACTTGCATATGATATTTTCGGGTAGAGTAATATTGGGAAGATCACGGACAACTTTAAGTCTGCTTGATTTGTTGATCTGAGAGAAGCTCAGATGCCCCAACCTTCTATGCCATAGCCAGTTTTCTGAAGATTTACTTAAGTAACATTGTTCTTTGCAGTTCTTCAATACATACAGGTTGCTTGGAGTTCTGTTTCCTTTTATAATTGTTTTACCTGTATCAAGATCACGTACCACACATTCTTTTGAACTAAAGACAACTTTAGTTCCTTGATCACACATTTGACTTACACTTAATAGGTTATGCTTTAATCCATCCACATACATGACATTATTAGCTTTCACCTTTTCTTTTAGAAAAATAGACCCTTTTCCCTTAATGACAGCAGGTGTATCATTTCCAAATGTAACATTCTTTTCCTTTTCTAGAGCACTATATGCAAGAAGTTTATCTTTGTCACCTGTCATGTGTTTTGAGCATCCACTATCAATGTACCATTGATTTTCTTCACCTTCTGCAAATAAAGCTATGCCACAATTTTCAACCTGTAATTCCTTCTTTTTCCACACTTTGGAGCTTGAAGGAAAATTCTCTTTTGGCTGGACTTTGCTCCTGCATTCAGATTCTTCATTGCCAAAGTTATTGCAATAAGCACATTCAACTTCATTTTGAAGAGGAGAAAAGTTATTATATGTATTCTTCTTTGTTCCAATATCAATCCTTTTCTTTCTTGCTTCTCTTTTCATGATGGTTTTATATGCAACACATTGAACAACTTTATGACCAAAATTGTGACATGAGAAACATTGTCCATTGAAGAAGAAATTTCTGCGATCATAAAATCTTCTATATGAATTTATTTGTTGATTGGTGTTTCTTTGAAAGCCATTCCTGTTAGTGTTCTTTGAATTGAGATGATCATGCTTTACCTATAAGAATTCTTGCACATTCCTTTCTTTGGTGTGAATGTTGTATACTAGTTGTAGTTGCTTTTAGATAATTTGGTGCTGAAGCCTGAGAAGATTCTCCGATATATCCAAGACCTGTCTTTATAAGAGGAGAACTTTGTACCTTGATAATCTCATCTAAGGTTTCAGATCCCTTAGCAAATCTAAGATTCAAGGTCTTCACTTTCTCAATTTCTTTTCTTAGACTTACTATTTCACATTCTAATTTCTCTTGTGTTTCTCCTTTTCTTCAAGCTGATTTTTCAGAGTTTCTATGGATATTTTCCTTTCTTCTAAGCATATTTTGAGTTGATTGAATTCATCAAGAAAATCATTGTCCTCTAAAGCATCCATAAAAGTATCTTTTTCTTCTCTAGATTCTTCTTCAAATGCCATGAGAAGTCTAAGATCTTGTTCACATTCTTCCTCACTGTTAGATAACCCATCACTGTCTTCATGAGTATAGTAACTTTTTCTAGTGCTAAACTGATTCTTATTCCTTCTTGCTACTTCCTTCCCTTTTTCCTTATTGTTTCTTTGCTTAAGGACACTTCGCCGGCATAATGAACAACTCTTCCACAAGAAAAACATTTGAAAGGAAGCTTACCTCTGAACCGTCCTGTGCCAAGTTGGAGTTTCTTTACAAAATTTACCTCATCTTCTTCTGAGATATACCCTCATCCTTCTGTCTCTTGTACTTCTTTCCCTTTTGTAGAAGCTCTAAAGATAGATTCTTTGACTTCAGATGGTCCTCCTTTTCTCATTTCACATGCAGTTAGTATGCCATGAAGTTGCACCACAGTAAGATTTTGAAGATCTTGCTTTTCTTCAAGAGCAGAAACTTTTGACTCAAATTTTGTCGTTAGTGATCTTAAAAATTTCTCAACTAAAGTAGATTCGGTTATTGTTTCTCCCAGATTTCTCATACGGTTTACAATATCATCAAGACGTAAAAAGAAACTGGCAATGCTCTCCTCATTATGCATTTTTAGATTTTCATATTGAATTTGGAGAGTTTGGAGTTTAGCACTTTTTACCTTTGCATCACCTTCATAAATTAGAATGATTTTGTCCCATATTGCCTTTCCTGTATCCAGCTGCATGACTTTGACAAATTCTGATTCAGTTAGACTTCCCAATAGAGCATTGACCACTTTTGCATTTGTTTCATAATTCTTCCTTTCCGTCAGATCTATTGGTACTGCGGCTGGATATTGATATCCTCCTTCAACAATAGCCCATACATCTGCTCCCAGAGACTGAAGATAGGATCTCATCCTTGTTTTCCAGAAGATTAAATTGTTTTCGTTAAAGTGCGGAGGTCTGATAGATGTTATTCCATCTTGATTTCTCATCTTGCTTGATCTTCCTTCTAGCGGTTAAGCTTTTTCAGAAGAACCTGGCTTTGATACCAATTGTTGGGAAAAATACTGAGGGGGGGGGGGTGAATCAGTATTTAGAGCTGACTGAAAACTTCTTACTTTTTCTTTGAGCATATTTCCATACGCAATTTTTATGAACTGAACTAGCGTATGCACGCGGAAGTATAGAAGGAAAATAGCGTATACTGATTTATCTTTCAGATTTAGAGAATCAGTCTTTTAAATAGATTTATTATTTATGAATAAGGTTATATAATCTGAATTTATGAGCAGTAAACAATAGTATAAAGCATCACACACATGAACTCCAATATTTAGGTGGAAACCCAAATCGGGAGAAAACCACCACTGTTGTCGTCTCTGTCCTCAATATTTATTATATAGAAAACCTTTTACAACATTGTACTGATGCAGACTTATATTAGTACATAGGCTTCTACCTGCAGAAGGCTGCAACCTTCTCTCATTTTCCAGCTACAACTGGAAGGGATCACCAACCCCCTGATCTCGTTTACCAGCCTCTCCTAGGAGGGAGCTTCGACCCCCTGATTTCAACACCAGCTTCTACTGGCTGAAAGCTTCTACTTTCATACTGAAGGCTTCAACCCTTAGATCCACTGCAAACCACGTTTCATCAATTTTCATACTGGATCAAAGCAGCTTCAACACAACCCCTTAACATTAACAACCATACTTTACTCAAAACTTCAATTAGAACAGTAAGACCACTGTAACCAGAGCATCAGAAATAACCCAGACTTCAAAAAAAAATATACAGATACAAACTCAACTCTGAACATTCATCAGTTCAAATAGCATACGCTACTTCTCTTTACTGAAGCCACATGTATACGCACTTCCCTGCTCACCAACCTATGTATGCCTCTGTGCATACTGTTTTTTATAACATGAAATGCATACACCACTTCTCTTCACCGACGCTGCGTGTATATGCGCTTTTCTTCGTATCAACCTGTGTATACTTTTGAGAATACTAATTTTCAAAATGTGATCAATCTCAGATTCAGATCTGAGGTTTTCAGTTAGACAACTTTTTAGCAATGCAGAACCTTTAGACAGTTAGTTAGGTTTAACCATGTTTTCTCACTCATCCTTCATCATGTTTTCTCAATCAATGATTAGATTTGTTCATTATCAAATCAACAGCATAATCCATATTCAATCAACCCAGAACCTCAAGTAGACGTCATTGACCGACAGCAAAGAGAAAACAGAAATCACAGAAGTAATATCTGTAAATAAACTTCAGAAACCCTAACTTCCATACACACTTTTTAGTAAACGAACCCGCGTATATACGCACTTTTACCGAGACAAACTAGCGTATCAATCTTTAAAAGATAAACTTGCAAAACAAACCAGATCTATAAACTTACCCATATCTCTTCAATTTCTTCATCAGACTTGCGCCAGTTCTTCATCATTTCTTTTGCAGATCATCCTAGAGATTCATCATTTCTAGATCTAGAGATCTTGAACCTTCATCATATCCATAGGTGCATCATAGATTCAGATCTATCGATTAAGAACAGAGTTCAACCATGCAAATATCTCTTAAAGAGATTCAACCCTTACACATGCACACCTTGAACTATGATCCTCTTCTTCTTATATAGTTTTAGCCTTTATCAATACCATGAGCCAAAACCACACAACTTCCAATGGTATTCTTGCACGGAATAAAATAAACCATACAGCGCTCAATACTGTGTGCCAAAAACATGGTAATGCCCCTTGGTATTATAAATTCGGAGCGCAAAAGGGCATACGCGACTTGGAACGTACTTATCCGCGTGCATACGCGACTTGGCCTTTACAAACTCGCATATACATTGTGACATATTATATTTATCATTTCTCCAGCACTTGCTGGAATTATTTTCTCTGTCACATCTAAAATGAATTGTAGATACATCATTCTTACATCTTTAACACATAGGTTGCTATGCAAAGACAACTTCATCAAGTAGGTTGCCATCAAGGACAACACATTGCATTATATTTCCAACAGATAATTCGAAGACAATGTTTCATAGTTGGCATAGGGAGATGATTAAAGACATATGGTTTAGTTAATGGAAGAAAATGGTATCTAAAGCATGGTTCAATAAAAGGTCAGAATGTCCCAAGGATTCAAAAAAATCAAAGGCCTAAAAAATAGGGAGATAGTTTCCTAGGTTTCAGGAGAACAACATCATCACCCTCATGGTCACAACAAGTTGGAGCTCATCATCAGAATTCGACTTCATGAAGATAAAAAGTGTCATTTGATGTGTTTAAGTTTATATAAGGTTGTTAAGAGTTAATTTAAAGAGTTTTAGTCCTATTTGAAATAGGATAGTTCATTAGGTTTGCAGATGTCATTTTGTAATAAAGACCATGTTTATGGTTAGAAAAGGTGTCAAACAGTATGATTTCGAGGTATCTAGTGGAGGATAAGTTTATCCTATATTTTAAATGGTCTATTAAAGGCCAAGAGGTCGAATTGGCAAAGGGTTGGAGACTTTTTGGCAAAACTGGTGCATATTGTAAAAAGATTATTTTAGCTAATGTAGAGAGCTTCTACTTGACCAACTTGAGATTCAGAAGGGGTTTTTAGTGTTTTCCTGTTCTATCAATGTCTCTTAGATATCTTATTTGTAGTGGTGTTCATCTATATTACTCAGAACTCATATTTAGATGCTCTGACTTCCTTTATAGATGGATTGACTGTGTTTTTACATGTCTCAAGTGTATGTCTCATGACTAAAAACCATGATATGCCTCAACTTCCATGTCAATTAGATTCACTAATTTTCTGATATTTCTTTGAATCCATAAGCCCAATGTATACATGCTGATGTTGGTTTCAACCTAGAGGTTGGAAAATTTTATCTAAGTAGACCACTTTGTAAAGCTTTGGATTGACTGATATATACATTAACATACAACTTTTCTTCACCTGAGATTCTTAGTGTATTTTTCAATGAGTTTTATGTCCTATCTTTGAAATGTTTCTCTTCCATAGCCTTGATGTCTCATTACTCAGAATTCATGTATTGCATGCTATGAATTCCTTTTAACCTCAATTTATTGGGATTTTCCTGAATGTGTTACCCTTTCATTGAAATATATACAAGCCTCAACTTCCACAAGGAAAGCCTTTATTATTGAGAGCCCTATCACTGACTCCATAGCCCAATGGTAGCAAGCATTCATCTTCTCAACCTGAACCAAAACACAAATAATAGAGTTAGCCATCTATCTATATCCCATATCATTAACCCTTGAGAGAGCCCTCTCAGGGTGAGGAGGCTAAGCCTTAGTCACAATATTGGTTTGAAATAGTTACTTTGAGGTTGTCTGATCAGTAGCCAATCAGGTACGATTTTGGTGATAACACATGGTAACTTGCCAAGGGTAATATCCCCGCATTTTGAAAAAACCTATTCTATTGGTGAAGACATGGAGAAACCTCCTTCAAGGGAAGACCAAGATCAAGGGTCTCTCATTGATGATGAGGAAATCTCACATATTGATGAAGAGGATGAGTAGAGAAGAGCTAACAACGCTATACCATTGAGAGAATATCCATCACCAAATGGAGATGGGAAGGGAGCCATTTCTTCCATTGGAGGAGCCCTTGTGTATTTTCAAGGAATTCCAAATGATCCAACATGTGGGAACCAAACCACAACTCCGGAGCAACATGGATCAATTATTTTGGGTTGTGAATCTTGGCAAATGGAAGGAGAAGAAAGGAATGATCAGCATCAAGGGATGATGAGAATTCACCCTTATCAATTCTGGGAGGTTTTTGCACAAAAGAAAGAGACTGTATTGTACGGTGAAGAGAGGGACAAATCAGTCCACACATATATAAATTCCACTTTAGATTTTGATGTCTCACTACATTGGGGCATTCCACCTAGGAGGCCACCAGATCTAGAGTTGGTGGGAGAAATTTTATAATTTATATCACCACTCTTAGATTCTGGAGAGGTGAAGACTCTGGAGGAATCTAGTACAACATAGAGAGTTTGGGATAGACTCAAGGAGGAGAGAGGTACTCGTTCATTTTCTACATTACCCACTCTCACTACATATACTACGCTGACAGAAGTTGCTACAGTGATGGAGGATGTCACCTTCATGGTGCAAGGGAGCTACTCCATGGAATTGGAGAAAGAGAGGGTACTTCCTTTGAGGAAGGAGTCCTCCATATATTGGAGTAGATGGAGGCCACTCATGCTTTCATGGCCCAAGATTGGGAGATTCTTCTTGGATGGGTGCTTCTCATGGGAGGCCAACTTCCAAAGACCCCTACTTGTTTTTGAGCATGAGAAGTTGCATGATGGGCATGGTAGAAATTTGGAGGATGAATTTGGCATGAGGGATGTAAAAGGAGTAGACAACATGTGGGGAGCTTTACATTTTAGATCTTTAGCGCTATCTCTTAGGAGGGTTGATCCATATTGGAGGTCTCAAATTTTGGTGGAGTACTCCAAGGATCTTGGTGCATGCATGATACTTGATGACCCAGATGGAGATAATAGATACATGGTGGTTGGTGAGGTCATATATTCTTATGGGAGAGTCTTCTTGACTATATTTTTTGAGCTCAAGAAGAAGCTCCTACATGAAGCACATGTGAACTTTCTTTCCATGCACCTTGATGCATTTCATTCATTGATGGAGGAGTTCACTTGGGAGGGCATCCAGCATGATACACATCAGCATATGGAGAGATGCATAGCCTAGATGGTGATGGAGAGGTTGGCACAACCACTTCCCTACTCATTGAGAGTGAGGGAGAATTTCCAGTTGAGCCATTTCAGCTCAAGGACCAAAGTACATAGTAGAGGATGTACACTAATGCATCCTGATTTGCATTCCTTTACCTTTTGTGAGCAGCATATTGTACAAAGGAGGATATTTCCTTCTTGTATATTGTATTGTCATGTACTTGAGGCCATTTGTAGCACTGATGTTGGCCATTCTATTGGTTGTTTGTGGGGGAGGCCACATGATTCTTGGTGTGCACCATTGACACCACATTGTACTTTCATGCTTCTATCCTATAGAATGATTGTGGCAAAAAACAAGTGGCTACGAGAGCACTTGTTATTAATTGTTTTGATGCAGGAAAGGGATGCACTGTGCTGGTTCCATGTGAGGAAATATGTTCCACTCTACAGTTGTCATATGGCATCTTTTTTTCACCGGTTTTTGCTTCCATATTTTGCTAATACTATTATGTTCATGGGGAGCTTTGTTTGGAGAGTGCTAGATGAGTTGAAGATGCCCATTGGGAGTATGATTCTCCCTACTTACATGTTGTATGTTTGAGGAGAAACAATGGGCAAACCATGATTGCCACACCACACTTCTTGTCTTCACATGGGAGGAGCCATTTGAAGAATTTGCATTCTTGGAGGAGGTATTTCATGGCTGATTTGATTTTTGGGGTAACTTGGGCAGACCTTAGAGGCCATGAAATTTTATCCCAATATTAGCAACAACCCCATACTTACAATAATTTTAGAGAGAAACCACTTGAATGGAAAAATATAATCTCTTCATGCAGCCCCACCACATTGCATACACCAGGGGTTGAGGATTCTTTTGATGAGCTACCTAGAATGATTCATTTCATTTGGATGATAGCATGGGTTTGCGAGTCTCTCATTGGTCATGAGATCCCCTATGCTTGTCATAACTCCTATTTTGAGGAGGCCATTGGACAACAAGAAGGTTTCCATTTACACCTTCCACCTTTTCATGATGTGAGCCATTTGGTTTTGCATGCTTGGGAGGGAGTATTGGAGGACAGATTTATTGCAGATTATTTTGAGTACTTGTGGGAACTATTGATGAGGAGGCCACAAGAGAAGGAGGGGAGGAATTTTTCTCTCCTGATACAATTGCTTGAGGACAAGCAACATTTTGGAGGGGAGGACTGTAATATTCCAATAATTTAGCCTCCAAGCTAAATGGAATATTATATCATGGAGATTTTGCAGCACCCTTGCAGTTGCTTGAGGATAAGCAACATTTGGGAGGGGAAGACTGTAATATTCCTAAATTAGCATGCAGCTAATAGGGATATTATTTTTGCTTTAAAAAAATCTATTTAGAAGAATAAATGTGCAAAGGAGGTTAATCAAACTCCTAATGATGAATAAATCAATGCCAAATATGAAAAAGAATAAATCTTGGCTATGTAAATAAGCACCCTTAGGTGTGAAAGGGGCTAGACATCTTGACTGGGTCAACCTTGACCAAATCTACAACGTTGTGTTGGAGGAGTTCTCATCAATAAGGCACAACGTAATTCTAGTTGAAAACCTCTTGTGTGAAAGGGATGAGTCCATTGAAGGTGGTTTAGGGTTTTGCATACTCTCATCTTATAAATGGAAGGGGAAGACAACATAAGGAGGTTGTTCATGATATGATCTTTTGATATATTGTCTGTTTAGACCATATAGCTTTCTTTGGTTGTTTAGCCTAGATTGAAAATGCTATTTAGCATTGGAATTTCCTTTTTAGGAGTTCCTCCTCTTCCCATTGGGTAGCTCTTGGGAGAGTTTGTATTGCATAGTCCACTATCTAGCTTGAAGGCCAAGCTTCTCCTTTCAATTAAAACTCAGATCCTGTTGAGGTTTTGGTTGTATTTTCAAGTTGCGGCAATTGGAGATTATATCTGTTTAGATCTAAGACATTTCAGTGCCACTTTTCAGTGGAGGAGTCCTCTGCTCTATTGGAGGAAGTGTATTGGAGTGATTGAGCTTCATTTCTTGATCTTGGCATGTGGACAACTGATATATATACCCTACAGCACAGTCTCTATTCTAGATATGATTTATTCTTGTAGGAGTTGTTGCAAGGAGTTTGGGTGCACTATTTTAAGAGCTGGTTTCAGAGTGTTGGGGATCTTCCCTTAACTTTGAGGTTCCTTGGAGGAGATCTACACATTGTATATTTCAGATTTGATTTTCATATTCTGAATATTTCCTAAATTTCTACATATTTCTGCAGATCCACTTTCTTAGATCTCAGATCTACTGCTTATCCTTGGTGTAATGCTCCAAACCCTAAGGGGATCTGAAAGAGGAGCCTTTCTAGTGCATGGATCTGATTTTTTATGCGAATATATGCTCTAGATATGACATGTAATCCATAGCAGTTTGTAGCCTAATAAAATAACGTTTTCAAGGCAGTTTCATTCCATTCATGTGGTTGCAACACCTCTTTTGAGGGAGTTTCTTTTGTTTGTCTTGTATTTCCAGCTATGTATTTCATGGGCTTCATTGTACAATTATATTTTTGCTGTAAATACTATTAAAGAGCATTTTATTGGCCTCCTTCCCTTGATATAAGTGAACTGCGTTATTTCCTTGCTATATTATTCATACATTGATGTAGTCCCACTTTTGGGTATTTTCCAGCTGTACTAGGTGTGGGAGATCTGTTTAACCCACCTAGAAATATTTGTTTTTGTTACCCTCTTGGATTTGGGTCTTAGATTATCAAATCTAAGGGATCCAAGGGTTGATTTCATATTCTATAGTAGCCATTCCTGAAAAATGATTTTTTCACACATGCCTTTCTAGCAATCCCAATTTGGGAATATTACAATGTGTTGGGTTTACTTATTGAAGAAAAAATCTGATGCTTTTCAAACATTCAAGAGTTTTCATGCATGGATTGAAAATGATGCACAAAATCATATTAGATATTTATGCACTGGTAATGGAAAAGAATACACTTCAAATGAAATTTAAAACTATATTCCCCAACATGGGATCAAACATCAAACAAATGTGCCCTATAATCCCCAATAGAGTGGTGTAGCTGAAAAAATGAACATGACAATTTTAAATATGGTTCACTCCATGATGTTTTTTAAGAATGTAAAATTGATGTTTTGGGTTGATGCAGTTCTATGTGTTGTTTACATAAAGAATATGTGTCCTTCTAATACAATCAGAAACAAAACTCCTTATGAAATGTGGCATGGCCACATTCCTTCAGTAAAGAATTTTAGGGTTTTTGGCTCCACCTGTTATGCTTTGATACCTAAAGTACAAAGAAATAAACTTGGTTCTGTAAGTCAAAAATGTATCTTCTTGGGGTATTCCAATACCTCCAAAGGATATCATCTCTATGATGAAGTCAATAAGAATTTTTTAGTATCTATAGATGTCATATTTTTTTAATCTTCCAAGACTGATGATGTTGTTGAGTGGAAATTTGATCGCTTGGATAGATTCACACATGAAAATTCATTTCAAGAATTGCATAATTATATTCCACATGTTTTAGGGGGGGTTCCTATATTGAATTAATCTGTGGAATCATATTCCAAAGCACTCTCCCCCCCACACGAAGAACCAACCACGAATGACATCTTGAATGATGTGATTGAAAAAATTGAGAGACTGAATCTTGATTCAATCCCAACTCAATCAAATGAGTAGCCCAAGCCATCTCAGAAAGGTCCCCCAAAATGGCTGACAAAGACATTGGAAAATGTTTGTCTCGATGAGGTTGGAAAGACAGGAACAAGAAGTTCCACTAGGAAAAATGGAGGTGACATAGATAATTATGATTCAACTATTGATATCGATATTTCTTATAATTTTAAATTGAATTTGTCTATAGATCTTGAACCATATTCATTCAAATAATCCACTTCTCATGATGAATGGAATGAATCGAAGCAAAAGGAGTATGATGCTTTGATAAAGACTGGCACTTGGAAGCTGGTTGATCCTCCATTGGGAACCAAACCAATTGGCTGCAAGTGGGTCTACAAGAACAAGTACAATGCGGATGGCTCACTTGACAAGCATAAAGCCAGGCTTGTGGCAAAATGTTTTGCACAAAAAGAAGGGGTCGATTATGTTATCACTCAAAAAATTCAAAACATCATTTTGACAAGGTTACAAAGTTTCATGGGTCAAAATAGGGTTTTAGGAGTCATTTTAAGTTTGATCAAGGGAAAATTCTATATTTTTTATAGTTTGAAGCTTTCCCTAAGGTTTAAACAGAGTCATTTTTAAACTCTTTCATGTCAAACATTCATCATTTTCCATTGCACTTCATTTCCTAAAGTTTTTGTATCAAAACTGCCTAATTAGCTAAGATAACACAGTTTCGTAGCGCATTACATTGAAAAATGTCACTTTGCGCTATGAAAGCACTGATAGTTTCATAGCGCAAACATTCAAATTTACACTACCGGTGCTACAAAAGTAGGGTTTTGTAGCTGTCTTGTGAGTTGAGTTGTCAAATGTCAGAAACCATTGGGGAAGGGTAAGATAGATGCTTGTTGAGTCATGTAATGATGAAATAAAAGTACATACCCACGTTTGCAGTCATCATGATTAGTGTAGGTTATGAATAAGCCATCATTTCAGTTATGAGAGGACATTTAAATTTTAAATTATTTCCTAATTAGTCATTCTCATTCCTTTTGCCTCCATGTGTAATATTTGAGCTCTAAAGCATTATTGTATCAAGCCAAACTTGTGGCTAGTTCTTTCAAAGGGTTTACTATATTCATATCAAGCGAGGCTGTGAGGTTCTCTGAAGAACTGTGGCAGAGGAAATAAAAATACACAGAGGAGGACAGTGCTTAAGGCATGAACCTGAAGACATGAAAGCAATAGCTGAAGACCTAGCAGTAATGGAAGCATTTAGAAAAGCAGGTTGCCTACAATTTTGTGAGAAATTGCAAGGATGTCATACACAGGTATCCAAGGAATTTTATATGAATTTCAGTGGAACAACCACTAAAGTGGGGGTGCTAAGTTTTTCTATCACACCAGAGGTCATTGTTATTGTTACAGAAATTCCAAGAGGTCAAGAAACCTGGTTCAAAGGATTCAAATTTAATATGGAGCAGTGTAAAGAGTTGATGAAGCCTGAGCACTTTGAGATGGATCTCAACAATGCTATTCCAAGGAGCTGCATCAAAGATAATTATTCAAAATTGTTGCTCATTATCCAGAAATACTTTACCTATGAAGGCAGATATCACAAGGTTTATTCTTACCATTTCAAATTACTTCTACACTTCACTGGTAAGATTTCCATTGAATTACTTTTTTATCTGCATAGAAGTATTTCAAAGATGGCTGATAAGGTTCAAGTAAAGTCCGAGGGGAGTGAGACATCATTGTTTCATCATGGATTAATAAAATTATTGATTTTAGATGAACTTCAATGGCTAGGCAGAGATTGGTCCTCATTCTTGTTTGTTAATGGTTTCAAGTTGGATACTTTAACTCTTGCAAAATAATATAAACCTAAGAAAGTCTCATTACCACTAGCAACAGAATAGAGCCAACCTTTGATGGAAAAACCAAAAGAACCCGTAAGAGTAAAGCCATGTAAGAAAGCTAAGAAAAATTCAAAGCAAGTGCAGAGTCTTGAAACACCAATTCCCCTTCCTGCAGAACAAAAATCAAAGGTTGTCAAGCATACAAAACAAAAACAAGCTGCTAGCAAGAAAGGGACCAAAAGAATGACTAGAAGCCAAACAGTGGGTTTGAAAAAAAATACAGTGGCTACAGAAGAAAAAGAAGTAAAAAAGGGGAATCTAGAGGATATTATTCATGCCATTGAAATAGAGGAAACACCTATTGTCCAAGCTGAATTTATAGGAGAAGGTGGGCAGAAGTTGAAAAAGGCGAAGTCTGCAAAGAGATTAGAGTTTGAGGGAGAAGATGCAGGTTTCATTTTTCAAGCAAGAAAACCTATGGAAAGGCATGCTAATACATTGATGGAGAGTAGAAAAGAAGTCCAAATATCCACTGAGATAGCTCAATCACTTAAGGATATTATTGAACTCTCATCACCTACAGTAAAGGATACAATCAACGAATTAAAAAAGGGAAAAGAGAAAGTGATAGAAAAGACAAAGTTGTAGCTCCTTGAGGAAAAATTGAAATTGGCAAATCAGGAAATTTCTGCCATTAAAAAGGAAGCTAGGAAACACACTGTTGAGAAAATTCAATTTGAAAATATGAAGGAAATTTGGGAAAAACAGGTTGATACTATCTCTAAAGACTTAGACAATACACAGGAGTTTGTCAAGTGGGCAGTTCTAGCAAGAGCATAAGCTAAAAATTTAAGAAAGGTGAACACTCATCTGATAGCTACTAATAAAAGTCTTAAATATTAGGTAAATGATTTACAAGAGCAACTCGAAATTATTCATGATGAAATGCAGAGCAAAGGTATCAAAATGAGAGTAATAGAAGAAACATTAAGCCAATGAATTGTAAATGAGGAATAAATGCCTCAAGGAAACTAAAATGAAGATGGTTTATGGTTTTTAGATGATGAAGACGGGTTATGTTATAATTTTTTGGCAATTTCAACTTTCATTTGACAAAATTATGCAAAAAAATGTGTTTTTAGTAGTTTTCAGCAGTTTCGTAGCACCTCCAGGCTTAAAACGCAATAAAGTGCTACGAAACTGTTGTAGCTACGTTTTTTATTTTTCTGATCAGTGTTAAAGGTATTAAGGGCTGAAAATGTTATGAGACATGTGGTGAAGGGTGATAAATATTATGAAAGAGGAAAGAGTTAGAATTTTTGAAGACAAAGGCTTGTAAGGCAGCGCTACAAAAAGCACTACGAAACTGCTGTATTTTCGTAGCACAATGTATTACATATTTTGGAGAAGCCTTTAAAGCAGTTTTTGAATAGCTGGAACTTATGGAAGATTCATGGACTATTTCAAGCCATGATTAAATATTCAAGACCACGAATTAGAGATTAAATGATAGCCAGAATGCTCAAAGAAGCAAAAATATCCTTTGCCTAAAAAACAGGGTATTGTTTCTTATTTTTGAGGAGGTCAGCTAAGTGGTAGTGAAGAAATGAATGCTATTATCCAAATTCGACCATGTGATGACATAATTTTCAATGATGTAATTTCAAGCAGATAAGGTTGTTAAAGATAATAATAAGGAGTTTGAGTTCTTTTTGAAATAGGACTGTCAAGTAGGATAGGTGTCCTTTTGTAATAAATTTCATGTTTTACAGTTATGCAAGGTGTCAATGGATAGAAATTCAATGTATCTAGCCTAGAGGCAGATCATATAATGATGTAAGATCTCTATTAAAGGCCATGGGGTTGAATTTTTCAAGGGTTGGACATTTTTGGCAAAATTGCAGCTTATTGTTAATTGATTATTTTAGCTAATACAGAGATCTTTTACTTGACCAACTTGATATTCTGAAGGTTTTTTTAGTGTTTTCCTATTCTATCTATATCTCTCATATATCTCATTTGTAGTGGTGCTCATTTATATTACTCAGAATTCATATATAAGATGCTCTGACTTCCTTTATAAGTGATTTGAATTTTTTTTTTACATGTTTCATGTGTGTGTGTCTTAGTACTAAGAAACTCTGATCTGCCTCAACTTCCATGTCAAGTAGACTCACTGAATCACTAAAAGCTTTGACTCCATAAGCCCAATTAATACATGTTGATGTTATTTTCAACCTTCATCTATCATAATTAGTTTATTTCCTAAATAGAGTTAGCCATCTATATCTTTATTCCATATCATTAACCCTTGAGAGAGCCCTCTCAGGCTGAGGAGGCTAAGCCTCAGTCACAAGATTGGTTTGAAATAGTTACATGAGATTGCCTGATCAAGCAGCCTATCATGTCCAATTTTGTGATATCAGATTATGAGGAAAAAATTTCCCCCACAAAAAAATGGACCACCATCCGGACACTCTTTGCCTTAGCAGCTCAGAAGGGTTGGAAAGTCCATCAGATGGATGTAAAAACCGCCTTTTTAAATGGATATATAAAGGAGAAGTTTTTTATGTCCTAGCCAAAAGGATTTGTTGTGAAGGGTCAAGAAAAAAAAGTATTCAAGCTTATAAAATCATTTTATGGCCTCGAGAAAGCACTGCGAGCTTGGTATGAGAAATTAACTAAGCATCTTCTGAAACTTAACTTCAAACATTTTACTCTTGATGATGCAACTTTGTTTGTTAATAAAGTTGGGAAAATATTTGTATATCTTGTGGTGTATGTAGATGATATTTTGGTAACAGAGAACAATGAGAGTTATATTGCATCCATAAAGAAGGAATTGAAAAAAGGTTTTAAAATGATTTATTTGGGCTATGTTCACTACTATATTGGTATTGAAGTAACTCAACATCCTAAATTTATATTCCTTTCTCAAAAGAAGTACATTAGAGATATTTTGAACAATTTTGGCATGGATAAATGTAATCCTTTGACCCCTCCAATGGAACAGAACTTGAAGCTCACATCCATTGAAGGGAAGGAATTTGAGGATGCAATGAAGTTAAGACAACATGTAGGAATTCTCATCTACTTGAATACTACCATACTAGAAATATCATATATTGTTGGAATACTCTCTGGTTTTATGCAAAAAACTTGTGATGGATATTGGTCTGCTGCAAAAAGACTTCTAAAGTACTTCAAGGGGACTCAATACTTTGGACTCAAATATACACAAGTGGGTGACTTCAGCTTGATTAGACACTCTGATTCAGACTTTCATGCAGACAAAGAAACATGGGTATCTACTTCAAGTTATACTATGAGTCTTGGATCAGGAGCTGTCTCCTGGAGATCATGCAAATAGTCAGTTTTAGCAGATTCCACAACTGAGGTAGAATATGTGGCATCAGCTGAAGCGACAAAGGAAATTTTGTGGCTCAGGAAAATCCTAGAAGATTTGTAGATGAAACAAATGCATTCAACTCCACTCATGATCGACAACACTTCTGCAATAAAGTTGGCCAAGAACCCAAAGTTCTATGATCGAATGAAGCACATAAATAAAAAATACCATCTGATTTGACATCATGTTGAAGCAAAAACTATCCATCTATGTCATTGTTCCTCAAATGAGCAGGCTGTAGACATCTTCACCAAAGTGCTTGGAAGAGAAAATTTTGAAAATTCAGAACGATGCTTGGAATCACCAACATTATCCTCTGCATTAAAGGTTGACACCCAATCCTAAGTATTTTGGGTGAAATTGTATATTAGTGAAAATTAGGCATTACAAAGTCACATCTTCTATGCCTAATCCCAGCTCAGCCTCACTCTCCCCTCTCCATGTGTATATTCATGAGCACCCTCTATCAAATTAATCGTCCAATTTTTGGTGTTACCTCCTGCTATGACAGGTTTAACACAATGCGCATTAGAGTTTAAATAACCATATACTCCCCTTTATTAAACATTCCACCCACTTGGATTTTTATTATAACAAAACTGCTGTTTTATTAATACATTTGGAATGGAGAAAATGGCTTATTTTGACTCGTCTTTAATGTTTGGCATATGTTTTGTTATATTTTAATGTGGCTTTAATGAAATCCAACCACCATACGTTAATCCCAAACCAAATTAGATTTCATATATGGTTTTTAATATATAACTATATGTCATTTATGGCTTTCAAAATTAAAAAAAAAATCATTGGTTGCTATTTTGATTTCCCAACTTAAGTCTATGTGGTTTTGTTTTAACATAATAATAATTATGTTTAATATGTTTGTTTTTTTAATGTGGTATTGTTTGTCTTTTTGTGGAGAGGCAAGGAGACTAATGAAAGAGCGCCATGTGTCCTATTTTGGTAGGATAACACTTGAATGCCATGTAGGCTTGTGGATCCCACCAACTCATTAGCATGCCATGTGGCACACTGTGGGCCCCTCTTTTTTCTCTATCATGTAAAACTTTTAAGAGCTCTATCTCCCTCATAAGAGCTCAGATTTGAGAGTTGTTCACACCGTTGGAATCAATGCGATGAGAAGTACAACCTTGTCCTAATTCAAGAGAGTTTTGACCATTTTGATTTTTTACCACTTCTAAGCCCTTTGGACTCCTGAGTGTGTCTGGAGCCACCTGGATCAACCAGAGAAAAGGTCACAAATTTATAAAATAAGGCATTATGTACCAACCATGCATGCACCATATGTGCAGAATATGGGCATCATAAACACCATTTCACTAAAATTCCTCGATATAGAGATGCATTACATGCACTTTTGTAGTCAAATTCCTAGGATCCATCCAAAACACCCATGCAGATAAGGGAGGACAGATCCATGAAAATATTGTATGTATGAGAAGAACCAACTTCATGCTCATACCCACCATGCCCAACCCCGCAGGAAAAAAGAAGACAAACAGAGGCTACAACTCATGTCCCAGTTTGCACCTTATGCAATGAACCTAATCATTTCATCACTCAATGCTCGGAATTAAGGGAATTTAATCATTAGTACCTAGTCAAACATGTTTACCAAAGAAAATTATCTAGGTACAAATGTCATACTCGTTAGATTTGTGGAAGTAAACATCATGTGTGACATTTCCCCCACCTTTCCCGATTTCATTCTATGTTAGACTTCATGTGTTGGTTCATCACTGAAGACTCTGACTTAGTTAGTTTGGACTCATAAATCTTGTAAAATACCAAAACCTAAGGGAATGAAGCATCTAGGTCCATATTATGCATGAATGAAGAGAAAAAACCAACAGAAACCTTGACGACCTCCTTTCACCATCATTGACCTAGGTATCAGAAAAATACCAAATGCCCAAAAAAAGCATGGTATAAACCAAACCTCCCATGTTACCTATGCAATAAACCCAACTACCTAGTTAACCAATGTCGGGAGTTGGCCAGGTTTGTTGATATTTTTCACATATTAACCCATATCTCCCAAATTCATCTCTCCAACCAAGAGAAAATTACTCATTTTTTTGTCGCATATGCTCTCAATTTCATAACACGATGAACTGTCAATATCTTCCATGATTGTAGGTATCCAAAGTAGCATTAAACCAAAACTACCTGAGGTAGCCACATCACACTAAAACTAAGGCTTGGAGATTCCAAGAACACAAAAATTTCCCATCTCATGACCCCAAACAAGCATCGTTGTCTTACACAGTGAGTAGTATTGGCTCAGATACCATTTACTCAGTGAGTACCTATACTATGTATGGAATTCTCACCAATATCTCTTATAGTACAGAAGCATGCCCTATTTTACAAAAAATTCAGCATCTTAGGATAGAACACCAATTTCCTATTGTATTGTAGAGGAGACATTTTCCCCTTGTACACCAACAAGGTTGCATGTTGGAGAAGGGTCCCTTAGGACTGAAATTTTGGGCTAAATGTTAGTATTTTTGTTAATTTTGAGTCATGTGCGCTACACAAAGAAGTCCCTTTATGAGTTGTAATGGGTTAAAGGGTAAACTAGGGGTCTCAAACCACGGTTTGAGGACCATAGTATGAGCGCAAGAGAAGGTATAAATAGAAGTATAGATCACGTCAGATAGAATTCATTTAATAGATTTATGAATGGTCAGATATTGATGATAGATTTGAGAAGTTGAGTCTGTTGTAAGCATTAATGTCTGAAAGGCTCCTGTTGGCTGTGTGCGCGGAGACCTTATTTTGGCTAGTAGATCTGTGGATGCCCACTTCATTCATTTCTCTCTCAGTGTGTGGAAACCTGGTCCCCTCAAGCCAAAAAATGGTTTCATTACCGGGACCAAGATTATTTTGAGAGAGATTAGATGTTGTGGCAGTCATCAAAGACTGAATTAGAAGACTGGTTTGAGCAAAAGATACACGAATTCACCATCAAGGAGAATAGAAGTAATAAGTTATGTGTTGAAGAGTGGAAATAGAGGTACATTTTCATAGAGGTCCACATAATCTTCTTTATTACCTTTGCGCACTAATTACAGGAGTGGTTATTAAGGTTAGCAAAGTTTTAGACCTGCTCGAAGGACAATAAAATCACTTAGTGGATGCTTGAGTTGATCCAACAATTATAAAGGACCAATAACACCATAAATCACACTGTATACCATTGGTTTGACAAAATTTTGGGTGTATTTGTGAATTTTTTTTTGGTTGATTAGTTTGTGTCATATCCTCAAGAGGAAAGGAGGTTCTTCAAAGGACAGAGAGGTAAGTTCACAAGTTCTCTGCCTCTACTGATTAAGATGATATTGTGAAAAAAGGCTGTTATGTGCAGTCACACCAAGTGAATAACCCCAAATGAGTTGGAAATCAAGCACTTTCAGTCAACCAAAGAGGTGACAGATCGGTATACATCCCTTTAAGAAACCCACCTAATAGTGATACAGAGAGTGGTGATGTAATATCCAAAAATGGGGATGCAACGATACATGAACACAATAATGAAATAGAAATGATACATCAACACATAAAATCTAAGAAGATCCATATATCCATCATATTAATCTCATAGCATCAAATGTATACAAATCCTTGAGGAAATAATCACTCAAGCTAGGCAAAACAAGCCTCAAGGGAACATGTACAAGGAAAATGAAGAACAATGCTACACAAAGAATGTCCAAGGCTATGACAACGTAGTTTTATTAGGAACAACTGCTGCTAAGAAATTTCAATACATTTATCTGCAATAATATAGCTCATATAATGTTGGGAGTGAATATCTAGACTCCCAAACACAATTTCAAGGCAATCTGGAAAGGATTTCTTGAAAATTGAAAAAATGGCAAAATGCCAGAGTTGCAGTCCTAGGACTGAGTAGCAGCTGAAATTCAAGAACTGGATGGATATGGCTAAAGATGATACATAATTTGAACAAAAATCCTCCAATGGATCTTTCAAGTGAAAGGTTGATCCTAATACTGAAGATCTCACCCTTCAAACACACACTGCAAACCCTCACTACAAATACTCACTGAAAATAACGTAGTCAAGGAGAGGGACTTCACTGTAGGAGATAGAAACTGTGTTGGAAAATTGCTAAGATATGAAATATTCTATAAGGGCTTCCTCACTGATCTACTAAAGGATAAAGCTTCCTCTGAAAAATAAGCTCCAAAAGTGGTGTTGTGAAACCTCCACTGCAACACCCTGCAACATAATGTTATACTACTGTAGAAATAATGTTGTAGTTGAAGGAGGTAGCTTGGCCTCAAGCTTGGATGTGGAGAAATTAAATATAAGCTACCTCAAGAGGCCTCTCAAGAAAGGAGAAGGAATTCCTAAATAGGAATGCCTTGTGCTAAGCAGCAAAGAAATCTCAACTAAATAGTTGAAGAAAACACAAAGTCATACAAACCATAAAATCAATAATCCATTTCATGTATTCATATGGCTTCCTTGACCTCCTTTTATAAAAATAAAAGCCATCTTACCTTGGGTCCCACTCATTAGGGTTTCCTCCACCAAGTAATATTCCTCCCACTATCTTTGAGTTGTCTCTAAAGATGATCTCCACCTCCTACCCCAGCGTTGTTGACTTGGTCAAACTTGACCTTGTCCACATGCAAAAGTCCCTTTTCACACATGAGGTTGTGAAATCCAACTCCTCTAATGATCCCTTTTTTCATTATGAGGGATTTTATTCATATTTTTATTATGCATGGGCCTCCTTACCCATTTATTCATATCCTAAGTGTAAAAATAAAAAATCAATATTCCAATTAGCTGCAAGCTAATTTTGGAATGTTACAGTCCTCCCCTCCCAAATTTTGCTTGTCCTCAAGCAACTACAAGGATATAATTAAGAAGTCTCCCCTCCTACTATAACATCCACATATGATATGCTCCTCCAAGGAATGAGATGTTGTCTCATCAATAAATCTCCATATTGCCCCTCCCAAGCATGCAAGCTAGCTGAATAGCTATCATCATGAACAAGTAGAGTACCCAAGGAGGAAATAAGGGGCTGTCTAGAGGTCCCTTTGAGGAATGGGATATGAAATGTAGTGGGAAACATCATTCCCATGTGGATCCTCCATCCCGAAGTTATCATCCATACAAAATGAGTTACCTCCGAACATGGCAACTCCTGAAAATTCTCCTCCACCCTTGGCTCCTGCAAAGTAGGTGGGTTGAAAATCTGAACATGGTAGACAAAGTAGCCTACCCCACACTGTCCTCCTCTCCACTTATGATAAGTGTAGAGCATCTTCTGATCTTGGGCTGCAATAAAGTTTCCCTCATGTGTCAAGAAAGAGACTAGACCTCCAAAGATCTCCTCTCCAACGTTGTGAATCAAGCTAGCCCAAATCATCCCATATGTGATGGATAGGAAATCATCACCATATGGCATCCATTCAATCTTGTGGCCCACCTCATGAAAAGGCAAGTGTTTTTCTGTGGTGGCCATATCACCTTCCATGCTCCCATTAAAACATCTAATGCATCAAGTGTGGGAATCCTCTTCCCCAAAGGACACATCCAACCAATGTGTCTCTCCCCCAATCATGCTCCCAATAAAAATCAGAACAACATCAGCACATGAAATTATGATTAGCATAAAAATCAGGGAAATAATTAAGGTTTCATGTGGTGCTTGAAGGTACCAACAGTCTCCCAAGTGGTTATAGAGTATTTTTCCTAACTATTGTTTCAGAAAATAACATGGCAAGGTGTTTCTTGATACATGGCTAATTATGTACGTCATCATGTCTACTAATGAATAGTAAATGGTTGGGTAAATTAACTGAACACACATGAAATGATAAAACACTTGCCCAATTCCACACAAAAGATGGTTGTCTCCATCAGAATAGTTGGCCAAAATTTTCCCATGGAGCCCAATGGAGAGCTTTCCCTCTTGTGGAGCAATGCACTGAATAGAAATGGTAAGAGTATGAAAATACTGTTTTCGACAACCAATAAATGCAAAAGCAAGATTATTACCATGTAATGGAAGTAAAAATATGTAAGGATACATGAATAAGTTCTCCATAATGGTATGACATACTCCCATGAAGAGGAATGAATCACATGATGCATGAAGACCTTCCTTCTTATGCTTGGACATCCAAGTCAAGAAGAGAAAATAGCAGTAACCGATGTCTCCATCCACTACTCCATCACTCTCATCTCCTCCTTGTCCTCCAAGTGCATCAAATGTGAAGTGATCCTGAGAACACTGCATCAATAAAATCAAGCCCCCAAGTGACAACACTATTGGTCTATGCAAATAAGCTCCTACCAACTCATAGCTCCATTCCTTGACATGTTCATTGTTAAAGACATCAACCATAATGCTGCTATATATGGAATATTTATCCCAAGGGGGATGTATCTCCTGATCATCCAAGGCTAAGGAGTAGCCCCCTTTGCACCATGATAGTTCCATCTCCTACTCTTGCAACATCATGCAAAGTATGAGAGAAAATCTGTCCATGCTCTCCCAAGAGCAACCTAAGCAAAAAACATTTTTGATGCCTCCTCCTACCTCCATCATACAAATCATGTGATGAAAACATAATGATTGATATGAAGAATTTCATATCAATACAATGCACCCCTACTCATTGCTTCCCTATGATGCAAGTATCCTACCAAACTTTCTCCTCCCTCATACCCTTTGGAGAAGGATATAGCTCATGATGGGCCAAACTCCTTCAAGAGTAGCCAACACAACCAAGCCTCCTGATGTCTAGTGTCATAAATATGCAAGTGGATCACCAACCTCTTGCTCTCCATACACTTCCATTCATCTAGATGTGGATGCCTCCCATCATGTTCTACCTTGGTACCCTTCCAATGAAGACTACCATTCTCCCAAAGCTGATTTTTCTCCTTGCATTTCATGGGATGTTGAAATGCAACTCCTTGGAGATCTCCTAGAAAATATCTCACACTAATGACCATCTTGAATCCATAAAGATCCAAGGGTGTTGAAGGCAAAACCTCCTCACTGCCACTTATTGACAATGCTGTTAATCTCCTCCATGGTGTTTTGGCTATCTCATGTTCCAACTCAAAGATGAACATATGGCCTTGTATAAGTCTTTTTGGAACAGGGTTCATCCTATCCTCCAAAAATTTACACCCCAACCCAAAGTGTGGTGTGCAGCTCAATATTGGCACATTAGGATGATGGTTCATCCCTTCCTTGATCAACTCAAGGTTGCACAGCGCAGTACAATCCTGTTGCTCCAAATCAACAATATGTATTGACCCTTGGTCATGCAAAGGTAGATTTCCACAACCCTCTAAAATATTTGCTGCAATAATAGAAAGTGGAAATTTAATCATACCTTGATGGAACTTGGGAAGACCTTGTATGGATGCAAGAGTTCCTCCCTCTAATGTGTTGGCTTCCCCAACTACTGATATTGATGGATGCTCTTCCAAGTTTGTGACAACGCTGGTACAAGTCCCCTCTAATGGTGGTGAGGGTTTCTCTTTGCAAAAATATCTAATAAACCTTTGATTAAACTCAACAAAATTATTCACTTTTTCATGATCCAAATGGCTGAACCACCAAATGTTGGCTTCACCCTCAAGGTGCAGTGCTGCAAATTCTACAGCCTCTCTCTCTACCATTAGATGTAGTAGGAAGAATGCATCAAGTTTTCTTGCCCAATCCTTTGCTGTAGATGACCCATCAAAGGTAGACAATAGAAAATTGTTGCCCTTTATTCCCCCCTTGCCATAAGGTCTCCTTTCTTCCTTCAAATGAATGAATTGTGGGAAAGCTAGAGTCTCCTTGAAGGCTCTAGGTTGAGATTTTTACTCAACAAGGTAATCACTTAGAATTTTGTGATCCAAGTGTCCTATATTCCCTTGATTCTTGTCTTATTCAAAAGAAATGGGCATATTGAAATGCTTTGGAGATCTCTGCAACATTGGTTTTCTTCTCTGATCATAGGAAGTGCATGGGCCTTCCTCCTCTTGAAACCTTCTAGAGGTCTCACTACAGCTTTCCTCTTTCATTTTCTTATCCTCCTTGGAGAGGTTCTTCATGGATCTGAAAAATGATGAGACAAAGCTCATTTTCTTCATCATTTCAATTTTTTCCTTCTTCTCTTCTTCTACTTATTGCATACTGGATGAGATTCCATAGGTTGAGCCAAGATTATGCTCTGATACCATTGTAATATCCCAAAATGGGGATGCAACAATACATGAAAAAAATAATGAAAGAGCAGTGATACATCAACACATAGAATGTAACAATATCCATATAGCCATCATATTAATCTCATAGCAGAAAATGTATACAAATCCTTGAGGAAAGAATCATTCAAGCTAGGAAAAAGAAGCCTCAAGAGAACATGTACAAGGAAAATGAAGGACACTGCTACACAAAGAATGCCCAAGGCTATGACAACGCAAATTTTATTAGGAACAACTGCTAGTGGGAAATTTCAATGCATAGATATAAAATAATATAGCTCATATAATGTTGGGAGTGAAGATCTAGAGTCCCAATAACAATTTCAAGGCAATCCGGAAAGGATTTCCTAAAATTTGAAAAAATGGAAAAATGTTGGAGTTGCAGTCCTAGGACTGAGTAGTAGCTGAAACTCAAAAAATGGATGGAGATGGCTGAAGATGATACATAATATGAACAAAAATCCTCCAATGGATCTTCCAAGTGAAAGGATAATCCTAATACTGAAGATCTCACCCTCCAAACACACACTGCAAATACTCATTGAAAATTACGTAGTCAAGGAGAGGGACTGCATTGTAGGAGATAGAAACTATGTTGGTCAAGTGACAAGATATGAAATATTCTCCAAGGGCTTTCTCACTGATCTAATAAAGGAAATAAAGCTTCCTTCTCTGAAAAATAGGCTCCGGAAGTGGTGTTGTGAAACCTCCACTACAACACCCTGCAACACAACATTATACTGCTGCAGAAATAACGATGTAGCTAAAGGAGGTATCTTGGCATCAAGTCTGGATGTGGATAAATTTAGTACAAGCTCCCTCAAGAGGCCTCTCAAGAAAGGATAAGGAATTCCTAAACAGTAATGCCTTGTGCTAAGCAGCACAACAATATCAACTAAACAGTTGAAGAAAGCACAAAGTCATACAGACCATAAAATCAATAATCCATTTCATGTCTTCATATGGCTGCCTTTCCCTCCTTTTATACAAATGGAAGCCCTCTCACCTTGCGTCCCACTCATTATGGTTTCCTCCACCAAGGAATATTCCTCCCACTATCTCTGCACTCTCTCTAAAGATGTAATCTTCATTTTTTATGAATGACAGCAATCAACAATCTATTCCAGAGATTGACTGAAGGGGCATTTACCGGATATGTCACCTTCTCAAGGAAGTGTGAGATCCGGAGGCTATCTAGCCCTTTTCAGACTCTATCTATAGAGCTTCTTGAAGAATCCCACTTAAAAGTGAGCTACAACAATATGCAAACAAATACATGAAGAGAAAACTTGCTTCAATCTCAAAAAATAATAGAAGAACTCATAGCCATCATATTAGCTCAAGCAACAACATAAGTGTATAATGTCTTGAGGGAAAGAGCACTCAAGAGAGGGAATTATCAACCTCAAGAAATAAGAACATGGAAGCATAAAATACACTGTTGCATAAAATTCCCTAGCTATGACTGCGCAGTTATGAATGGTGACTGCAAAATACAAAATGTGAATACAATGATATATCAATATCAGCTCAAATAAGGAGGGGGAGCAAGCTCTCAACCCTTGAAAACACTAATACAACACCAATACACAATCCTTAGAAGGATTGGCTGCAATACATGTACAAAATATAAAAATACAATAATGCCAGAGTTGCTGGGCAGCAACAACTCATGAAAAAAATAGAAGGAAATGGCTGAATGAGATCCTAAATATGAAATGGCCCCCTCCAATGGGAAATCTGAAGTGAAAGACTGATTCTTTCACCTAATATCTCACCCTCCAAATATCTGCTAATCCCTCATAGCAAATACTCTCCAAGGATAACGTTATCTGAGAGAGGGACTGCACTCCATATGATGGAAAGTGGTTGGCCTGATGCCAAAGATGGTGGAATAAGCTCAAAAAACACCTTTGATGATCTCAAAAAGAGATGGAAGCTCCCTCCTCTGAAAAACAAGCCAAGGATGGTGTTGTAGAAAACCTCCCCAGCAACACCCAACAACATTGCACAATCTCCAACTGAAACTGTGCTGATGAAGATAGATGGTGCTTGACCTCAATGTTTGAATATGGGGAAATAGAGTGCAATCCTCCAAGAGCTACTCAAGAAGGAGAGGAAATCCAAAACATGAATTCCCTCGGCAATTCTTGCTAACCAGCAAGATGTTGCTGCAAGTCCACTGGACTAAAGATGAATAATTCTCAAGATGATTTGCAATGGTAGCCTTGCCCTCCTTTTAAATAATTTTAGCTCCCTCTCAATGGACCCCACTCATTAGGGTTTCCTTCCTCTATAAGCTTCCCTCCTTATCCCACTATGTTGGCCCACAATGTGCTCTCCACCTCATGCTACTGTGCAGTTTGACTTGGTCAACTTGACCTAGCCTTCTAGCAAAAGCTCCCTTTCACACATGGAGGTGTGAAATCAAGCTCCAAAAGTGATCTTCCCTCATGCCAAGAGGACTTTTATTCTCTATCCAAGAAAGAAATGGGTCTCCTACCCATTTTATTCATCTCCTATGTGAAAATGGAAAAATTAATGTTCCAATTTTCTCCATGAAATATTGGGAACATTACAATCCTCCCCTCTCAAAGATTGCTTGTCCTCAAGCAAGTGCAAGGATAGACTGAGTTCTTCTCCTCTCCCTGTAACATCCCTGTATGATGATCTCCTCCAAGGAAAGTGATGCCATCTCATCAATAAACTCTCCACAATCCTCCTCCTCAGCATGTAAGTCAGCTATCAAGCCATCAATATGTAAAGGTGAAATACTCAAGAGGATAGAAAAGTGATGTCTAGAGGTCCCCTTGAAGAATGGGATCTGCAAAAAAATGGGAACTATATTTCCCATATGGATCCCCTATCTCCAAGGTATGAGCCATGCAAAATGAGTCACCTTCCAGCTAGGAAACTCCTGAAAGTTGTCATCCACCTCTGGCTCCGGCAAAGTAGGTGGGATGAAAATCTGCACATGGTAAGCAATGTAGCCTACCCCACACTATCCATCTCTCCACTTATGATAAGTGTAGAGTGCTGGCTGTCCATGGGCTGCAATAAGTTTTCCCTCAAGTGGCAAGATGAGGACTAGACCCCCAAAGATCTTTCCCCCAACGCTGTAAATCAAACTGGCCCAAGTATTTTCATATATGATGAGTTGGAAGTCATCAACATATGGTATGTCATCCATCATATGGCTCACCTCATATGGAAACAAGTGAGTTGCTCTAGTGGCCATATCATCTCCCATGTTCCTCTTAGAACATGTAGTGCAAAAATGGTGAGGAACTTCTCCCTCAAGGGACACATCCACACAATGTTTCTCTTTCCCAAGCATGTCCCTCATAAAAATAGCAACAATGGAACCATAGGGAGAAAAAATGAGAATCATACTTGCTGCCATGTGCAACAAATGTGAAGGAAAATGGTCCCTCAAGTGCAACCAGTGTAGCTTGACCCTCAACTGCAATGGAGACTGATAAAATAAGTGGCTTCTCAACCACTTTCTTGCTGCTCTAATCTCCTCATAAGTATGAGGGAAGCGAATAATGTAAGATGTACAAAGATTATGCCCTCCATAATATGCCTCTTCTGTTGATATTGCAACAAGATGATGAGCTTAGTGAAAAGAGTCGCCTTCACTAAGTAGGCCTGCAGGCTATTTTTGGTGCAAGTCTATTTTTGGACACGTCGATCATATTCTATGAGTTGCAGGATGCTATTTGTGGATGCTTGGTCAATTTGGAAAAATAGATGGACTTCTATTTTTAGACATACTGGGCGGAATCTGTTTTTAGATTTCCAGTGTAAAAATAGATATGTCAAATATTATTAGCTCTTAATAATATTTGGACTATAAACATTATCTTATTCTCTTGGAGCACTTAAAGCAGTGTCGTATGTGGCAAGTTGGGACTGTATGAACAAAGTATTCTAGGTTAATTGGAGCTACTGCAGATGGAGACTTCCAAGCAATCTGTGACCAGAGTTTAAAAGGAGTTATTGAGGTGGGGTTGGTGAGTTGTGTTGAAGGTTTAACTCGCTAGACATGCTTGAGCTAGTTTTTATCTAGTCTAACTCGATTGATACACTAGTGAGAGTGTATCTGTTCACAATTAATTCATCAAATATTAACTCATTAATCAACTAAATGAATACACTGGAAGAATTGCTACCATGACGCTGGGACCAGTGGAAAGGTAGGTGAAAGAGCATGTTGACTATCAGTTGTGACTATATTGTTGCATGAGTTTGCACCACACATTGATGGAGATGCCAATGAGGATTGCGTGAGCAAGGCTAGACCAATTCGAGTTCATTCAGAGCCCATATTCAATAGGGATTGCGCAGTAGAGGCAGTCTAGCAGGTGGCAAAGATTGGTGCATGGATTTGCAAGATCTAGCCTGATTAGTGTGTAGCGATTGTATTGTACTGAGAGCTTGTGAGAAAATTTTTATGAGGATTTTTAGATGATCTCTATGACATATATTATATACATATACTTGGGGTTTTTAGCTTCAAGATTTCCCGTAAATCACTGTGTTAATGTGTGTGAATTTGTATGGTTTTAATGTGTGCATGCAATTGATTTAATTTTTGCATATGATGATCAAAGGTGGAATAGATTTTGTATTGTGCATGAAGTCAAATAGTGTATGATCAGAAGAATATTAGACATATAACATATCAGTTATATAATTTCTACATGGTATCAGAGCGTTGATCATTGGAGCAATTTCAAAGCATTGAAGCGGTTGAGTTTTGTGCTGGTGGAATTCGAATTTGCAGTAGTGTTTTCTTGGTGTCGAAGTTGAGATGTCTTTCAACGTATTGTGATTGGAGTATGCCCTTGAAAGCTCAAATTATATTGCATGGAAGGACAGGATGGAGGCAGTGCTGGAGGATAATGGGTTGAAGGAGTTCATAGATGCAGAAATTCCAAAACCTACTTCTAGTGATGCTGCCGCACTTGACGCATGGAAAAAGAAGACAACAAAATGTCGAAGGATTATGTTGGAAGGTGTGAAGGATCATATAGTGTCTAGCCTTCATGGTAAAGCTTCTCCATTATTGATGTGGAAAGCTTTGACAGACTTGTTCCAAAGCAAGAGCGACCAGAGGAAGTTGGTGCTCAAGGATAAACTCAGGAAAATAAAAATGGAGAAGGGTGAAAGTATACCCAAGTACCTCATGAAGTTTTTCCAGTGCAAGGATGAGCTGGGAAGTGTGGGGGTTACTGTAGATGAAGAGGAATTGGTGAGCTTGGCTCTCCTTGGCCTTCTGAAGAGTTGGCATTCCTATGAGGACTCTGTCAATGGTTGAGAGAAACTGTCGAGATGGGAGCGACTTTGGTCAGATCTTGTGCAGGAGGAGATAAGGTGGAGTACCAGGGATGGATCTTCATAAAACAATGAAGATGAAGAAAATTGTGCTTTGGCTACCAAAGCAAGGAAGGGGAAGAGAAAGAAAAATACTTCTCAATCCGGTGTGGAAGGCAAGAAGCAGGACATGTCCAAGGTGAAGTGCTTTCACTATCACCAACACGGACATTACGCCACTAATTGTCCAAAGAAGAAGAAAAATAAGCAGGTTGCTGGATCTACAGCTGGAGAGGCCTTATCCTCACAGTTTGAGCTAGATTTTTCACTGATCACATGCTTGGTCTCAAGTGTGATGGGTTCAGTGTGGTTTCTTGACAGTGGTGCATCTTTCCATATGACCGGAGACAAATATTTGTTTACTGATCTGGATGAGAAGGATCTTGGAGTGCACATCGAGATGGGCGATGATGGTAGATATAGTGTGACTAGTATTGGGACCATTTCCTTTGAGAGGGATTCTAGAAAACCTTTCATCTTGAAGGATGTCATGCATGTTCCAAGATTGAAGAATAATATGATCTCTGTGGCGATGTTGGAAGACAAGGGATATGATGTTGTCTTTAGAGAGGGAAAGGATTTCTTGCGCAGTAAGGCAACTGGTGAAACCCGGAGGATAGGGGTTTGAGTTAAGAACCTTTATCAGTTGCAGGTAGATGGCTACGCAATAATGGCAAGCAAGGCAGAAGGAGTGGTGAGTCGGGATGAGGGCGAGCTATGGCACAGTAGATTGGGCCATCTTCACCATGGTTCTTTGAAATTTTTGCAGCAGATTTATACTGGGCTTCCAAAAGGTACACTTGCACAGTTAGATCAGTGCAAGGGATGTACTTTGGGAAAATTTGTGAAAGCCACCTTTCATGAGAAGGATAGTCGTTCCACGACGATCCTTGGGAGAATTCACACAGACGTGTGTGGACCTTTCTTAGTAGCTTCGACAACAAATAACATGTATTATGCAATATTTGTTGATGACTTTTCTCGTAAGTGTTGGATATTGTTCATGCAAAATAAGAGCGAGACATTCTCAAAGCTCTAAGAGTTTAAGGCACTAGTAGATAAAGATTCGAGGAAGCAGGTGAAGGATCTTAGGAGCGATAATGGTGGTGAATTCATCTCTGATGAATTCAAGTACTTTTGCAGTGCAGAAGGAATTCAAAGAGAGCTCATAGCGCCTCATAAACCACAGCAAAATGGGTTCGCGGAGGGAAAGAATAGAACGATCGTGGGTGCTACACGGGCGATGTTGCATGATCAGGGCCTTCCCATACACTTGTGGGCTGAGGCATGCAATACTGCAGTTTATATGCAAAACCGTTGTCCTCACAGAGTACTTGGCATGAGTACACCTAAAGAGGCATTTTCTGGTAAGAAGCCTGATATTTCTCATTTGAAGATTTTTGGCTTACCTATTTACATTCATGTGACGAAGGATGTTAGGAAGAATTTGGAGCCTACCGCAGAGGTTGGGATATTTTTGGGGTACATAGAAACACCCCACAACTATCGTGTGTATTTTCCAGACAGTCGGAAGATTGTTGTGCGATGGGATATCAAATTTCATGAGGAGAAAGCCATGAAGTGTTCTCTTGAGAGGGAGCCACACTTGAATGTAGATGAGGAGCTATTAGTTCCTAAGGATGAGCCTTAGGATGTGGATCAGCCACAAGAGGAGGTTCATGGAGTGGAAGAAACCACTCATGTAGCGCCAACCATCAGAGGGCGGAAGCGCACTACAAAAGCTGAGTGACTGAATCTTGATGCAGAGAAGATTGTAGGAGCACCTAAATCACAGCGTAGACAGAGACAGTCACCTGACCGATATACTGGATACATGGCTCTAATGAGCAAGTGTATCATGACAGAGCCATCCTCTTTCGAGGAAGCTGTGGAGGACCCTGCATGGGTAGATGCCATGGTGGAAGAGTATTATTCGATTGACAGAAATAGTGCATGGGATATTGTCCCAAGGCCATAAGGGAAATCAGTGGTAGGTTCGAGATGGATCTACAAAGTGAAGAAAGCAGCTGACAGGAGCGTCGAGAAGTACAAGGAAAGGTTTTTTGCCTGGGGCTTCTCACAGATTGAGGGGATAGACTATGAAGAAACCTTTGCACCTGTCGCAAGGTATTCTTCCATACGGAGCATCCTTGCTCTCTCAGCGCAGATGGGTTGGCACATTCATCAGATGGATGTGAAGACTGCGTTCCTTAATGGAGTCATTGAGGAGGAGGTGTACATATAGCAGCCTGAATGTTTCGAAATCTTCAGCAGGGAGTCGCATGTGTGCAGGCTCAAAAGAGCACTGTCTGGGCTAAAACAATCACCTCATGCTTGGTACACATGGATAGACAGTTATTTCACCGGACTTGGATTCACCAAGAGTGAGGCATATCCGAACCTATACTAGATTGTGGTGGAGGGTAAGTTGCTGATCATTGTACTTTATGTAGATGATTTGATACTGATAGGTGATGAACAGTTGATAATCTCATGCAAGACTGATCTTGCAAAGGAGTTTGAGATGAAGGACTTGGGCCTCCTTCATTATTTCCTGGGATTGGAAATTTGGTAGCGGAAGAGTGGAATATTTGTGTCTCAAGGCAAGTATGCCCGGGAGATACTGGAAAAGTTCAACATGCAAGGCTACAAGCCTATCGACACTCCTCTTCCTGGTGGTTGGAGGAAAGAGGATGCTACATCGGCAGATGTAGTGGATGCCATTGTTTATCGATAGTTGGTTTGTTCGCTCATGTATCTAGTCAATACACGACCGGACATATGCTACGCTGTTAACCAACTTTCAAAAGCTATGGTTAAGCCTACCAAGCTCTTTTGGAAGGCAGACAAGCATGTATTGAGATATCTCAGAGGCAGATCGGGATATGGATTATGGTACAGACAGTCGGGTGAGATGAAGCTGCATGGCTTCACGAATGCAGATTGGGTAGGGAGCCCAACGGATAGAAAGAGCACATCTGGAGGGATATTCAATATCGGGTCTACAACAGTTTCTTGGTACAGCAGGAAACAGAGATCCATGGAACTCAGTTCAGCGGAGGCTGAGTACATGGCAACAAGTTTGGCTGCATGCGAGGCTATATGGATGAGGAAGATCCTGGTCGGGTTGTTCGATTCACACTTAGATCCTACTGTGATATATTGTGATAATTAGAGCTGCATTAAACTCTTGGTTAATCCAGTATTTCATTATAGATCTAAACATATTGACATTCGGTATCATCATATCAGATATTGTGTGCAACGGAAGATCATGTTACTTTCTTACATTCCTACGAAGGATCAGGATGCAGATATCTTGACAAAGGCGCTCACCAGGAGCAAATTCGAATACCATAGAGACAGGATCGAGGTTGCAGATAATCCCTATATTGTTGAGAGGGAGTGTTGAGACAACAAGATGATGAGCTTAGTGAAAAGAGTCGCCTTCGCTAAGTGGGCCCATAGGCTATTTTTGGCGCAAAGTCTATTTTTAGACTATGTCTATTTTTAGACATGTCGATCATATTCTATGAGTTGTAGGATGCTAATTTTGGATGGTTGGTCAAGTTCAAAAAATATATGTACTTCTATTTTTAGACATATTGGGTGGAATCTATTTTTAGATTTCCAGTCTAAAAATAGATATGTCGAATATTATTAGCTCTTAATAATATTTGGACTCTAAACATCATCTTATTCTCTTGGAGAACTTCAGTTAAGTGCATAGATGTGGCACAAGAGCTGAAAGAAGGAATTACACTATTCCTGAGGGTTAAATGGAGCTATTGCATGTAGGACTTCAGTTAGAACTCATGTGACAGAGTTTGGTGGAGTTATAGAAGTAGTTGATGGAGTTGTGTTCAGTTTAACTCAGTTAGACACAATTGAGCTAGTTGTATCTAGTCTAACTGATTGATACACTAGTGAGTGGTGTGAATTAATTATTAATTAATTCACTAAATATTAACTCATTAATCAACTAAATAATACATCAGTTAACTACAGTGCATGGACAGCTTTAGTGGAGACCAGTGGAGAGATAGGTGAAAGAGCAATTGTGACTATAGTGATGCATTGATTGCATCCAACACTCAGTGGAGATGCCAATGAGGATTTTGCAGTGCAAGCTAGGTGGATTTGAGTTCATTCATAGCCATTCTTCAGCAAGGATTGCGCAGTAGAGGCAGGCTAGTAGGTGGCAGAGATCGGTGCATGGATTTGCTAGATCAAGACCTGATTAGTGTGTAGTGATTGTATTGTACTAAGAGCTTGTGAGAAGCTTTGTATGAGGATTGTTACATGATCTCTATGAAATATATTATATACAGATAGTTGGGGTTTTTAGCTTCAGGCTTTCCCGTTAAATCACTGTGTTAATGTGTGTAAATTTTTATGGTTTCATGTGTGCATTGCAATTGTGTTAATTTCTGCAAGTGATGATCAATGGTGGAATAGATTCTGTATTGTGCATGAAGTCAAATAGTGTATGATCAGGTGAATCTTAGACATATAAAATATCAGTTATATAATTTTTACAAACCATGTGGTCTAGAAAAAATAATGCTCCTCCTTGGAGCATCATCATGTACATGTATGGTTAACGGACATATACATACATCATATAAATGCTCATGTAAACAACAAGGAGTACCCTTACCATACTCTCTGCTCATAAAAATGGAGTGGCTCATAAATGAGTCTTCTCTCATCCTCAAAGTGGAAAGAGGTGGCTGTGCTAACTCTCTCAAAGAGTCATGTCTCTACTCCATCTCCATCTGGTCCATGCATCTACTCATATGATGATGTATCTCCTCCTCAAAGCCCATCCAAAAATACCCCTCCATGATGGTGTGGTATGCTCTCATAGAATAAGTGGGGCTGAAAAGGAAATCCTCTCGAGCTGCATGTAGCAACTTCTCCTTGAGCTTGGACGCTCTAGGAAAGAATATCCTACCATGATAAAAGATGACCCCATCTTTGACTGAATACCACTCAAGTGAAATTGGCCATCCAAGATCATGCAAGTAAAAATATCCTTGGAATATTCCACCGATAGCTAGGAGCTCCAATGTGGATCTAATATCCATAGTGACAGCACTGATGATCTCTCATGAAGAGCACCTGTCATATGGTCATCATATTCTTTGACATCTCTCATGCCAAAGATGCAAGTTGGAAGGCTGCTATCCTTCCCATGCTGCTCCTGCCACAACGCAAAATATGAAATGGAAGTGGGTACTGATGATTCTGAGAGAATTCTCTCTCTCTCCTTGAGTCTACCACAGGCTCCCAGCGCTGTATCAAGCTCTCTCCAAGTTTCCACCCTCCTAAAACCAATGATTGATGTCTCAACATGTGAAGCACCCATCCTTCTCTGCTGATCCAGTGGTCTTCCCAGCAAAATGTCTCCATGCAATGAGACATCATCATTAAGGGATGACTAAATATATGAATGGAGAAAGCTCTCCATGCTTCCACTGCGCAATCCAATCACCTCCTCAAGTGCATCAACCTCCAAAAATGAATAGGGATGTATACTCCTCATCTCATGATGCTGGGTATTCTCCCTACTTCCTCCTTGTGTCTCCCTGGTCTCACACCTCCTCAACAATGGCATAGATGGAACATGAGTTGTGCCTTGATCTCCACACATGAGATCCTGGTGCCTTGATCTCCACACATGAGATCCTGGGAACCTTCTTGCAAAGATGCAAGCATCCCTCTATTTGGAGCAATGGCTCCTCTTTCCTCTGCATGAGGTGCTAGATCAACTCCAGATCTAACAACATTGTTGCCCTCAATCTCTGCAACATGAATGGGAAACCCTCCAATAATTGGATCCCTCCTTGAAAAAGAGACCCCCATGCCTCTTTGCTCAAGGGTTTGAGAAGAAATTTTCTCCTCTGGAAAAGCATGGTGCAAGTTTTCAGCCTTTTGATGTGGTATTGCGTTATCATGCAAGGGTTTTGTTTGAGTTTCATTGTTTGTCTCCACCATCAGTGTTTCATGAATCCCTCTATCAAATATTTTCACTAATGCCCTAGTGAAATTTGCATAAGATGAAATGTTTCCATTTCTCAAAGAAAAGGATTCAGAAATCCACCAGGAAAAAGCCCTACCTCTCAAATGCAACGCTGCAACTTTCATGGCTTCCTCTTCAAGGATTAGGTGCAGCTGCAAGAAGGTCTCTAAATCCTCCACCCAAGCTTTGGCTAAATATGTAGGTGAAACCTCAAAGGTAGATAGATGAAATCTATCCTGCTACTCTTTCCCATTCACCTTCATCTTGCAAAACTCTGAAAAACTGAGATGATCCCGGTATTTTTGAGTTTGAGACTCATACTCCTCCAAAAAATCACTAAGGTTTTCCCTCCTAGCAACCTCTTCTTCTCTTCCCACCTCTCTTCCGGAAATCCTATGCATGTGACTGCGCTATACAAGATGGTGTGTAGCTGCATGCTCACAATCCTCTAATCTAGAGTTTTCTTTTGAATCAAACCCTCTAGGAGATTCCCTATACTTTCTCTGGATCTCCTCATACTCTTCTTGAATCATATGTACAGATTTAGGAAGAAGCTGGGTAAGATTATCCCCTTTTTCCTTTTCTTCTCGAAAGGATGGAGTTTTTCTTTTGCTTATTTCTTTGTCTCCTTGATGAGAATAGGAAGTGTAAGGTTCTTCCTCTTCTTTCTACATATCCTCCTTAGGGAGGCTCTTCTCTACTTTGAAAATTGATGAGATTAAGCTCATCTGCTTCATCATCTTCTTCTTCTTCTTTCTTGTGCTTGAAAGCCACAGGCTGAGCCAAGAAAGCTGCTTTGATACCACTGTAATGTTCCTTTTTTAGAAATATCACAAGTCTATTCCAGAGATAGAATGTGGGGGCATTTTCCGGATATGTCATCTCTAAAGAGAGGGTGAGATCTAGAGGCTACCTGGCCCTTCACAGACTCTGTCTATAGATGTATGAACATACGAGTGGAATGATATCATTATTTTACTGAGCCATGGCACATGAAGAAGTGAACAGCTGAATAATGAATAATATAGCATTAAATGTGTACAATTCTTTGAGGATTCAATCACTCAAGCTTGGAAATGAAAGCCTCAACAAGACAAGTACATGAAATGTGACAAAACACTGCTATGTAATCATGCCCTAGCTATGACTGTGCAGTTATGAATGGAGACTGCTACATACAAAATGTGAATAAAATGATATATCAATATCAACTCAAATAAAGAGGGGGAGCAAGCTCTCAACCCCTGAAAACACTAATACAACACTGATACACAATCCTTAGAAGGATTGGCTGCAATATATGTACAAAATATGAAAATAAAATAATGCCAGAGTTGTCGGGCAGCAAAAACTCATAAAAAAAGAGAGTAGGAAATGGCTGAATGAGATCCTCAATATGAAATGGTCTCCTCCAATGGAAATATGAAGTGAAAGACTGATTCTTTCACCTAAGATCTCACCCTCCAAATGTTTGCTAATCCCTCACAGCAAATGCTCTCAAGAATAACACTGTCTAAGAGAGGGATTGCACTTCATATGATTGCAATTGGTTGGAGTGATGCCAAATATGGTGGAATAAGCTCATAAACCTCCCTTTCTAATCTCCAAAGGGATGGAAGCTCCCTCCTCTGAAAAACAAGCCAAGGATGGTGTTGTAGAAAACCTCCCCAGCAACACTGCACAAACTCCACCTGGAACTGCATTGATGAAGATGGTTGATACTTGAACTCAATGTATGAATATGGGGAATAGAGTTCAATCCTCAAAGAGCTATTCAAGAAGCAGAGGAAATCCTAAATAGGAATTCCCTCGGCAATTCTTGCTAACCAGCAAGATGTTGTTGCAAGTCCACTGGACCAAAGATGAATAATAATCAACATGATTTGCAATGGTAGCCTTGCCCTCCTTTTAAACAATGTGAGCTCCCTCTCAACGGACCTCACTCATTAGGGTTTCCTTCCTCTAGAAGCTTACCTCCTTATCCCACTGCGCTGGCCCACAATGTGCTCTCCACCTCATGCTACTCCGCAGTTTGACTTGGTCAACTTGACCTAGCCTTCTAGAAAAAGCCCCCTTTCACACATGGAGGTGTGAAATCAAGCTCCAAAAGTGATCCTCCCTCATGCTAAGAGGATTTTTATTCTATCCAAGAAAGAAATGGGTCTCCTACCCATTTTATTCATCTCCTATGTAAAAATGGCAAAATTAATGTTCCAATTTTCTCGATGAAAAATTGGGAACATTACAATAAATGAGATGGTGATAAAAAAAAGGCAGTTTTTTGCAAGTGGAGGAGTAGATGAGTGAAGGGGAAAATTGGGAAAAATTAGAGGCTACAAATAATCTTGAATGCAAACCAACTGACATAAAACAACCCTGCTGTGAAAACACCTTAGTAATGATGACAATCTGAGATGCTCGGGGTATGAAATGACATTGCTCTGCAGTGTGGGGTATTGATTTTGCAAATGGAGTAAGTGTCTAGGTGAATGAGCAACTTCTCAACAAGGCACTCTTAGTATGCTCTTATCATGTAGATGGAGGGGTGCCCTTTAAAAATTGGTGTTTTTAACATGAAACTTAGGTTTTCCTTTCCTTAGGGTTTTTACATTCCTCGTAACTTCACACCATCAAATTGATTGGAAGAAGGTGAGGCATCCAATTACCTCTAAAAAAACGTTATGAAGACACTTGGCAGAAAACTGGAGGGTTTTTGAAGCATTTGAGTGCTTATACTAGTGTGGAGGCCCTCCTGGCCTAGAGCGCAGCACCTGAACGCAGTCGGGTTGGGCAGTGTCTGTCGTGCCCCAGGCGCACAGCACCTGAACGCGGTTAGGTCGGGCTGTGTCTGTCATTACCCCAAGTGCACAACACCTGAACGCAGTTGGATCAGGCTGCATGCAGAGTCGTTTGCCAGGCACATAGCGTGTGCCTGGGAGTCAGGCTGTTGGGTGAACTTTCGTGCCGGGTGCACAACACCTGCAGACGGGTTGAGTCGGGCAAAGGAATGGTGTTGGGTCTCGTGAACACGCAGCACCCGAGGCCTATCGGGTCTCCTTCGTAAACGTGCAGCACCCGAAAACCCTAACTTCCGGGCTTGTCGAGTGAAATCCAGTGAACGTGCAGCACATGCACGATGGGCCAGTCGGGCAGAGGCTGCACAAAAATTTGAAAGGGCTACCAGGCCTGCATAGTAAAGGCAAAGTGCGCAATTAAAGGTGTGTAGCACAACGTTGTTTTGCACAGAAAAAACCTCCAGGAGTGCAGCACACGACTATAGGCGCGTAGTACAGGGTGACTTGCCCGAATTTGCCAAAAACTCACAAATTTTCTCTTCGACTTATTTTGATCTTGCAAATGAGTTTGAATAAAAGACCAAATGACCCTAAATATGCTGTTAGGAGATTAAATTTAATCCCAACAACCCACTTTCTAATATTTTTGCCTTGGTCACCTTTTCACTGATTTTTTATTTAAATTTTTGTTGCAGGTGGCTAAAAACATTTTAAAATGGCTTTCTCCTTTGCTCTTTGATTTTGACATATTTCACTTTATGTTTTTGAAGGGCTACACATAGTGGTATCTTCAATGTTTCTTGTGTTTTTCCTCATGATATTAAATCTGCCTTTCTATCTAACCCCCTTTAACACTGTTTGTATGCAAGTTGGGTATGCTAATGATCTTGACCTCTTGTCTCCCTTTGAAGCATAATAAGCTCATTTGAATATCTTCAGGGGAATTTATCACATTAAAACTTTCAAAAAAGTGTCCTTTGAGATGCATTATGAATTTAAGCTAAAGTATTTCAACTTTCTTTGGCCACTTTTGATCTTGCAGGTGCCATAACATATTTACTTCTCCCTTTCTAATATTCCTGAAGCTTGATATATTCAATCACACAACAAAAACTTTATAGTCATCTTGGGTTTCCTATTTTGGAGACCAACACCATGTTTTTATCCCTATGACCACTGAGTGTGAGTAACTGAAATGAGAAGTTTGATCTTCACCTTACTGATATTCCTTACTTCTTTGTTCTTTGAAATAGTGAGGAATTTCACTTTGGAAAACTCTGGGAGGTTACTCACAACAGCCTCTTCAAACCTTCTTTATGCTATCATTATGGAGGCTTAACATCTTCATTTTACCTTTTTTACTATCTTTCCAAAACCCTAGGTTTCTGAGATGTTTGGAGAATAATTATCAGTGTTGTCTTCTAAGTTCTCTATAGCCCTTTCAAGTTCTTTTTTTTTTCTAGTTCACCTCACCTTTTTCCCTTTCCATGTTTAGATTTCTTGGTGTGCCCTTTTCAGTTGATTTTCTACCCTATATCCTTGCTTGGCACACTACTGGCCCAATCAGGCTTAGAAGCCCTGATTCTTCTTGAGCACAAGCTGCTTCCTCCTTCTTTGATGTGAATTTCTTTAATGAGGAGCAGGCCTCTTACCTTATCAATTCTCTGCTAATAGTCACTCTAACACTCCCACAGAAATGTCAAAATGTACAATTGCCTTTGTAGAACTTTGAACTTGACAAATTTGTCTTCTTAGGAAATTCTCCTGATATTTCTTGGACAACCATGTGCTGATCTTCTCTCGCATTTGAACTAGCTTCTAGCATAGGAAAAACATAAGCTTCAAACATCAATGGAAACTCTACAATATATAAAACCCTAATGACCTAGTGGGAGGATCCTTTGACTTGGTCTTTGACTGAAAGCCTAGTTTGAGGTCTTCAAGTGTAAAAAACATTTTTTTTAGATAAATTGATGTATTAAAGATCCAAAATCCAATGTACTTGATTTACCTAAAGATCCTACAGAGATATTTTTTATACCATTAATGCTTTGAGGAATCTGGTGATTTATGCAAAGGAAAAGCTTTTTGGTAACCCTAGATGGAAAATGGAGTGATGGGCAAGGAAAAATAGAGTGATGAGGTTAAATGCTTTCGAAAGAGATAGAGATGAGTAACTTGAGCCTATGATGGGGTTTTTTTTAGGAGTGGTAAGTTAACCATGAACTGGAAAAATAGTAAAATAGTGAAAATTTTGGTTTAAGGATAATGAAGGCAGTGAGATTTATAAAACTCACAATATTCAGAATTCTTGTTTTTAGAAATCTAGGTTCAACCTTCAGTAATATACAAATAGAAAAAATTACTGATGACTAATAGCAGTATCAAAATTTAAATGTTGCGGGAAAAATTATTTCGATATATTACATTTTTCATTTCGCATTTCGCATTTCCTATTAGCGAATGGGTGGTAGTTATAAGAACTTTCAGGTCTTACGATTTGCGATATGTTGTAGTTGCGACATGCGGTAGACTATAAGCACTTTTTCCTTAACTTAAAGGTCGTTTAACATTTTCTTAGCTTTTGGGAATTTTCGGACTTTAATGTCGACTGAGAAATTCTTTTATAATAATTTTAGGTCCGAGACATATCGTAAAGTGCATATGGAAATTTTGAATTATATTACACTTTTGATCTATCCTTATAACTAAGGTTTCGTAAGACGAATGTTTTAACCTTTATGAAAGGGATCAGCAATTGCATTTTGGAGCTCCTTCATGATATTTAAGAATTTGTTCCAAAAGGGTTTGTGATGTGCGATATGTGAAATTTCCCAAACGGAAAGTGAATTGAACTAGTATTTCACCATTTTAGAGTTTATGATGATTTTTTTAGAGTTAGCACTCATTATTTAAAGGAAAGAAAATTTAAAAAGGGTCCCCATATATCAATATAAATGGGGGGTGTTGTATAATACAACAATTGGCGATTCAATTGGGAGAACTAATATCTCTGATCAGTTTTTTTGAAATTTCTAAAACTTTTAAAAATAAAAGTAGTTGCAGGAATGAATTTCAATATAAATAATATTTCACCAATTAATAAAACTCACTTGATTATAATTCATTATATTCTGTCGTTAATATGAAAATATGATTGTATATATCATTCTTTACTAAGTTCAAAAATATAAAGCAGGTGGTTCTTTCAGATTAGTTTTTTATATATATACTCATTTATCACAGGTAGAGCCTCTGCTGCTAGTAGGAAGTCATAGCCACGACAGGGTTACCTTTTACCCATCAATGATTCATTGTCCCATCGAGCTAATAATGAAATTTTAAAAAATGATATCACAATCATATACTTTCACTTTTTTCTTTTTGTAAAAAATTCTATATATTTTTATTACTTAAAAGCCGTTGTCTTGGCTTGGTAACCAAATATTGACAATGCCATTCACTGGTTGTAACTAAAATGATCAAGTTGGCTCTTGATGAGATGCTTTTTCTTTTGATAAAATCTCAAGTCATTACCCTGTTTTGGTAGACATTATTGGTAATGTCAATTTAACTATTTTCCTATGAACATGGTAAACAAGCTCATGATGAGACTTATTATCTTCTAGCTTTTGCATATTTTTGAATTACATTCTGAAAATTGATTTTTTTTTTCAGATGGGATGAATCATTGGCCCTTTTGAGGGTTTCTGGATGATAATATTAGAGTTAAAGTTGCTTAAATGTAAAGAGTATTTACTATGTTAACTATTATTTTCTTCACGGATAGTAGAACAAACATACTTTATAAAAGTGAGAGTTTATCAAAGAATAAATAACTTTAGTGAAATCAAAATTTTCAGTGAAATAATATTTATTTTAGATCAAATTTTACAATTATTTCCTTAACAATTCTTATTTATAGAAGTGAAAAATCAAAAAGTTTCTATGAGATATTTATTTGAAAAGCCAGAAGTAAATATGATTCAAATTTTATTTTCCTAAGAAAATAAAAGACATAATACCTCCTATGAAAAATACTTCTTTAAAAATTTCCCATTAACAGACAGAGAATCTTTCTTGCCTGATAGATCTTGCAATAAAAACGTTGATGGGCGTATTTTTTCTATGATTTGAAATGGTCCAAGCCACTGTATTTGGAATTTGGTATGTTTACCTTTTTTCTCGTGTTCTTTATCCCATTTCAAAACTAGATCACGAATTTGAAATGCTTTTGGACTAACAGAGGTCGTGTCAAACGAAGCGTTAACAAATTGTTGATGATTTGCAAGCGTAACTTTATATTTTTCTGTTTCCTCTTCAAGTTTAAGAATTTGGAATTTTCTTACTTGCAGAGAAGATGAAGGTGATTCATCAATAAATTGGACCAGGGAAAGATAATGAATAACTATATTAGTAGGAAGAACAACCTCTTTCCCATAAACAAGATTAAATGGAGAAGTTCCAATGGAGGCATTTTGATTTATTAGATTTGCCAAAAGGGAAAAAGTTAATGATTTGTGCCAATTTATTTGGTTCTCATCAACAATTAATTTAATTATCCTAATAAGGTTTTTATTAGGTGATTCTGTGAAACCATTTCCTTGAGGATAATAGTTAGAAGAATATTTAAGCTTAAAACCTCTTTTAATGGAAAATTCTATCATAGCAGTGCCTCAAAAATATCATGCATTGTCAAACATCAAAGTTGTTGGTAATCTAAATCTAGTTATGATAAATTGCTCAATAAATTTGATAATATTCTAAGAATTTGCCACTTTTAGTGGAATTTCTTCCACCCATTTAGTAAAATAATTGGTAGCTATAAGGATTTATTTATGTTGTTTGGAAGAGTTAGAAATGATGTCATCAACTATATCTAATCCCCATTGCTTGAATGGTTGTTCAATATTAACTAGTTATAATGGAAAAGCTGGTTTCCTTTGTCTTCTGGATGCACTTTGACAGACCTTACATTTCCTCACATAATCATGAGCATATTTGAATAGTTTTGGCCAACAATAACCTGCATGCAGGATTTTATGTGGTGTCGTATTTCCTCCAAAATGTCCTCCAGCTGGTCCATCGTGGAGTTTCGGCTGTTAGCACCCGAATTGAACCCCAGGCTGAAAAGGGAAAAACAGGGTAACAACTAAGCGACGCTCAGCCTTGTAGCTAGCCCTACAAGGACAGGAGAGGGCTTTCTCTGTAAAGATAGATATTCGATTAAAACACAATAGTGGATTGATGTTAGGCTAGGTAAAATGATGGGAAAAATGAATGAATTTTCAGGGATGTGTGGGACAAAATGGGACAGTATGAAACTGGGGAATTAAATAAGAATACATGGTATTTCATGGGGCAAGATAGGCAGGAAATTTTATCAATTAAGGTTAAATAAGGATGGGATGGAAAGACTGGTGAGGGGCTGAAAAGGGCACAATAAATGGATCCTTTGAAAACAGAAGAAAAACACAGAGTATGAATGATTTCCCAAGGTAGAGCATAAAAAATGGATTCTACCTTTCTATCTTGAAAGGATTCAAAAAGAGATGTTTATGAATGGGGGGTGAAACATAACAATTTACATATGAAACAAAGGATAGAAACAAATGCTAAATCTCATACCACATGGATCCCACAAATCAGAGCTGCATCACTTTATTAATTCCCTGTCAAACTGTATAATGGAGCGCAGAGCGTTTATTTCCACACTATTCCCCTACTACTGAGTTATAGACTCTAGACCAATGATTTAAAATTACAATAAATAGGCCAGATTTGTGAGAACACAGATCCACAAAAGAGGGGTTGTTTTAACAGTTGAAGAACTGAAATCTAAAGATAGAAAAAGAACTAACAATCTTCCCTAAAGAAGGAAAAACATTACATTTGATCATCATGGGCAGATTTCGCTGTTACATAAAAAATAGAAACTTTGAAGAGTCAATCCTATTTTTTCTGCTACTGTAGAAAATCTTTGTTTCATTTAGCTCTCGGACTGCTGACTGTTTGCTTTGCTTTCCATTATTTTGTTTGAATAAAACTGACCTTTCCATAAAATGCTAAATAAAAATGAAATGAAATTATGCTTTCGGTGAAGGGAAACAATTCTTTGAATGGGAAAAAGGGAAGGGATGAAGGCAGGACCTGCATTATAATCACAATCAGAATGGACAAAGCAGAGGGAATACTTTATAAAATGGAGTGAAGAACTTCCGATGCGATTGCGGGAGGTCTGATGTTGTAATCGCAATCGGAGTGAACGGAGGGAACATAATATATAAGAAAGCCTTTGGAATACATACAACCAAGCTCTTGAAATACATATCTGCGATGGATACACAGTGATCACAATTGGGGATTGGGGGAATCGAGGAGGACATATTACATAACCAAGATTGCTGATGCGATTGGGATGAGCGGAGGGGAAAACCTTTGCAAAGAAAATTAAAAAAAAGTTTGATTAACAAAGGGTAAAGGTCTCTAATGACACAAAAGGGGAGCGGAGTGCAACATATGTGAAACGCCGATGCCGATGGCCCGATTGGCTTCAAGTCTTCATATGGGCGGGGGGAAGATCGACGGTTGGGGAATGATCAGAGGGTTTGCCATCGGGGGTTGGGACTTTATGAAAGCACCGATTTCTGATGGCTCGATTGGCTCTAAGCCGTCGGATCGGCAGGGACAATCAACGGTTATGATGTACATCGGAAGGAGTCAAAATAATCACATCGGGGACTTTGTGAAGGGATGATTGGGGCGCACAATTAAACGTTGCGATTACGATGCAAAGTCGGCGAGATTTTATATTATAAACTTTGTTATAAAGTTTATTATAAAGTATGGTGGGGAAGTGTTCTTGGGATCGGATTTAATGTATTAATGCGATTTTTACCATCGGGAGGGGGAAAAGGAATTTTCTAAGTGAAATATTAAACTTTAAATGTAAAATTTAAGGGAAACATGGGAAATAGGGGAAGTTTGAAGATATAGGGGACTTTTACTTCACTTGAGCATAAATTTCAATCCAAATGTCAGTTTTAGGAGTGCAGTATACCGTTGGAAAGCTCTTTTTGGGCTCTTTTTGATGGATCTACTTGGAAGATGATTTGGCACTAAAAATGTTGTGGAAAACTCTTCTGAAGGCAAGGTGATGAATTTGTGGAGATGACATTTCTGAATTGTGACTTATTACATATGATGATTTAGAATTACATAATGAATGATAATAAAGGAAAAATATCATGTTTTCATCTCAAAACATGGTTTTGAGGTGAAAATTACATCAAACTGAATAAAATATATCTTTTATCTTGCAGGTGCTGTGACTTTGAGTTTATTTGACTTCCTCATGACCTTGCTGATTTTTATTGACATTTGACTCATTAATTTGACCATGGTGAGACCCTAGAACCTAATGAGACCCATCCTATGACCTAATGACATGATTTTTTGAATAAAAGTAACTAATTAATGAAGACCATAGAGAGGAGAATCAACAAGTACTTCATGAGGGAAAACTGATAAAAAAAATTACTACCATCAATGAATCCATGACCTAGCGGAATGGTGAAATTTATTTGGTATGAGACTCGTAATATGCAAATGCAAAAGAGAAATGTTGATCACTGATGGTAGTATGACTAAACTGAAACTAACATTGGCTCCAATGGGGATGGTAGCTCCTTGGAGGTGCCAAGAACACCATAGACCAAGTAGCCTTATCCATTGGGCGTGGAGTCAAGAATGTTAAAAACTGACACAAATGAAAACTGACTTTGCCTCAAGACTAAGAATGAAAAATTGAAATAAAACTAAACCATATACATGTCTTCCAAGTTTTATAGCCTTCACCTCGGGCCCCAAACTTGAATGACTGTGTACTTTGAACTCTGATGAAAATAACATGGTATATACAATGATGATGAGATAGATTCTGATCCATGTCTTCAACAATGGTAGTGCTTCAACAGCCTACCATTTACTGCTCCCCCAGAACAATCCTAGCCATCCATTTCTGAAAGCAATAAGGCATTCTGTCCCCTGTATGCTGTAATTCTGTATGGACCTTTCCAAAGGTTTTCAAACTTACCGTGCTTCCCTTTGTCTTCATTTCTTGCATCCCATTTCAACATTACATCATCCAGTTGAAACTTCTCTGCTTTTTTATTTCGATCATAGATATTTTTGATCTTGTCCTACAACTGACTCGCTTTCTATGACACTTCTTCTCTTGTTTGCTGAAGGTGGATCATCTGGTTGATCCTTCGCTGGTTTTCATCATCTTCGCTACCAACTTCTTGTAACAATCTCATGACCAGAATTGTAAGAGAAGTAGGAAAGACAACATCAGTACCATAAACCAGCTCAAAAAGTGACATACCTATTGATTTTTTACTAGTAACTCTGTCTACCCATAGTGCGTTGATAAGCTTTCGGTGCCAATTTCTTTTATTTGCCTCCAGCATTTTCTTAATTATATTGATCAGTGATTTGTTTGATGAATCTGCCAGGCCATTGCCTTGAGGATAATATGTTGTTGAATGGCCCAGCACGATGTTGTATTTATCACAAAAATAGACCATTTTCTTTGATCTGAACGCTGTTGCATTGTCTGTGACAATTTTGCATGGGCAGCCAAAACGAGACAAAATATTTGATTCAAGAAATTGAATAATTACCGTGTCAGTTGCTTGCCTCGCTGGGACGGCCTCGATCCATTTTGTAAAGTAATCTGTTCCTGTCAGTATCCATCGGTGCTGTGCTGAGGAAGCAGGATGTATTTCTCCTATAAAATCGAGCCCCAACTATTGAAAGGGCACATTCAATGAAACTGATTTTAAAGGAAGAGGAAGCAATTTCTTCTTCCCTTGGAAAATTTGGCATTCATGACATTTCATCACTGTTTTATATATATCAGAAAACAATGTGAGCCAGTAATACCCTGCTCTTAATACCTTGTTAGCCGTAGTCTTCCAAAACAAGTGACCGCCATAGTCACCTTTATGAAAATCGTGCATTACCTTCTGAGCTTCTTCTTCAACCAAACAGTTGAGAAGAATGCCTCCTGGATCCTTCCAATATAGAGAATTATTTAAAGTACAATACTTTGCAAATTTAAGCTTCAAAGATCTACCTTTACTCTTAGTGAATCCTGTAGGAGGTGACAGATGCTGCAGGACATAGACAATATCAGAATACCAAGGAGACTGCAGAAAAATATCTGAAACAAGAACTAGCAAACCTTCATCTTCATCTTCTGATATTGCTGAAATGAGGTTTATATCTAGTGCACACAGATTTGATTGGGCCATCAATTTTGCCAAGCCTTGGCCTTTAATCAAATTCGTGGGCTTGATCTCCATATCGTACTCCAACATAGCTTCTATCCATTTGCCTCTTCGACCTTTTGGATCGGTTTGCATCAGCACATCCTTGACTGCTGCGTTAGGGACATATGCTATAGTATGCAAATGCAAAATATAAACCCTAAAATCCTTCAATGCCTTGAAAAGTGCCAATGCATGTTTTTCAATAATATTGTACCTCAAAGCATCATCTCTAATAGTCCTACTGAAAAATTCAATTGTTTTTTCTACTTCATCTCTCTTTTTCATTAAAACAACAGCCATAGTATGCTCAGATGCAAATGAAAATATGATAAAATATTGAGTATAGTCAGGACTGATCAAAACTGGGGCATTAGACAAAGCAAACTTTACCAAGTTGAATGACTTGATAGCTTCTTCACTCCACTTAACAGTGTTGTCCTTCTTCAACATATTGTTCAGTTCTCTCAAATGTTCATCCAAGTTAGGTATAAATCTGCGCAAAAAATTCATCTTACCATTAAAGGCCTGAATCTCCTTCTTGTTCCGTGGAATATATATGAGCTTAATTGCCTCCACTCTAGCTGGATCGATGCAAATACCATCTCTGGAGATGATATGCCCGAGAAAATTTCCTTCATCCATGGCAAAAAGACTCTTCTTGGGATTGAGATAAATCCCAAACTTTCTGCAATGCTGAAAAACCACTCTCAAATGGTGCAAATGCTCATCATCTGAACTTGAAAACACTGTCAAATCATCCAAATAAACAACCAGAAAAACATATTTTTCATTTGCAAAAGCAATGTCCATTGCACGTTGGAAAGTAGCTCCAGCTTTCTTCAGTCCAAATGGCATCTTAGCATACTGGAAGGTTCCCCAGGGTGTTGTGAAGGCAATGTTATCTTGGTCCTTCTCATGCACCAAGATCTAGTTGTACCCTGAGTAGCCATCAAGTAGTGACATCCTAGATGCTCCAACTACTCTCTGTAGAATATGGTCCATTTTCAAAAGTGGATAATTATCCTTTAAGGATGCTTTATTCAAGTTCCGAAAATCTATACACAATCTTATTTCTCCAGTCTTCTTACGCACTGGGACCAAATTTTAAATCCAGTCAGAAAATCTAATGGGAACTATGATACCTGCTTTGTACAACCTTTTTACCTCCTTTTCAATTGATGGTAGCAACTTTGTATTGATTCTTCTCAGCTTCTATCTGAATGGATTTTGATCGGGCTTGATAGGAATAGTATGCTGGATTATGTTCTTATCATACACTTTCAAATCTGAATAATCCCGTGAAAATACATCAGAAAATTCAGAAAGCAACTTAACATACTTCTCCTTTACCTCAAGGGATAATGCCTTTGACAACTTAACGAACTTGGGCTGGTCAGTGGTTCCAATATTCACATATTCAAATCCTTTCTCCGTGGGCACCAAGCTTGGCTTCTTTGCAACATCGTCCTGATCAAACAACTCCTCTAGAGGTATGAGACCTCTAGGAATTACATTATCCTTTAGCTACAATATATCCATCTGATTTGTTTCCATTTCCTGATCATCAACCTCATACTCACCTTCTATTGGAGTGTCTTTGAATTTTCCATCACCCTACAAAAATGCATTAATCTCATTATCATCCCAAAATACTTGCCAATACCTTAAATTGTCCAGAATAACAGGCCTATGTTTGACATAGATCTCAAAATTATTGCTGGAGTTCACTGAAATCTTCAAGTTGCTGGCAGTAGTGGCGAGGGAATCCACAATAATATTCTGCATCCTGGGTACTGTTGTCAAAGTGTATTCTGGGAATGTCTTCAAGATATCCAGGACTGCATTTCGATATGCCCTCAATTTCGGATGTTTTTCTTGGTATTCTTCTTTCACCTGTTTGATTATCAATTCAGAGTCGCCATACACAGAGATCCTTTTCGTATTCAACTTCTTCAAAATTTTTGAGACCTGCAATCAAAGCCTCATATTCTACTTCATTGTTAGAGCAATCAAAAGCTAACTTATAAGCACAAACTCTAACATTGCTAGGAACCTTCTCAAGCTAGAAAACAGGGCTCCTAATCCATATTCCAATGCCAGCTCCATCCTTACCAATAGCTCCATCAAAATCCATACTCCATAGACCTTCTTCTTCTTCTTGAAGATGCTGGAATTTTGTTTCTTTCTTTTCTTTACCTTGGCTGATTTTTGGTTGTTCACTGTCATTTTGCTGTTGGCAGGAAGGAGGCTAAGAAGTGTTTGCTGCTTTATCCTTTTCCTGTTTGAGGACTTCTCTGAAATTCTGTGAAATCTCAGGTATTTCATCTACTTGTACCGACTAAACATTCTCATCATTTAAACCACCATCCGAATATAAGACAAAAGACTCTAAATCTGTGTGGATAGCATTAATGGGATGATTTACTAGCTTGTCTTTGCTGGTAATCATATATTTCATTTTCTTTTCCCTATATAACTTCCTCAATTGACCAAATACAGGGATAGTGGCATAAGAGAAGTCAAGTTGCATAATTCCCTTGAGTTTTGCACCCCAAGGCCTAGATAGAAGCATTCCAAACCTTGGTGGGACATCAGCAACAACTACATCCATCAAGACATTTTTGGCTGGGATTTGATCTAGAGACACTACCAAGTCTTTGATTAGACCAATACAGTGGACCCTACTTGAGTCAAAGGAATAAAAATCATGATATTTTCAAGTAATATCAAGGCCTAGCTTTTCCATGATAGCTTTGGGCATCAAATTATGTGAGGCCCCAGAGTCTAACATACCGTTACAAAGGATAAACTCATGTACTCTAAGACTCAGGTAAAAAGGAGGGACTTCATTTTCTTCAGCTTCTTTTATGGTTGGACCGAAAATAAGTTCAGGGTAGTCATATTCTACATTAACCATATCAGAGACAGAGTCTATTTGCAAGACTTTGGACACCTGAGTTTTATATACACTATTCTTCACCAACTCTGTGAGGGGCATAAACACTTTTAACTTAGAAATTTCATTTTCTAAATTAAAGGAGGGAGCTTTTTCTACCTCTTTAATGGGCGGGTCTTTCTTCTCTGTTTTATCCTTTACTGTGCTCTGTTGTTTCTTTTCATTTGTTGTATTAGTAGCTATAGGCGCTTTGCTGGAGGAAGGATCGACCGCCTCTTTTCCTTTCTTCTGTGCATCGTTCTTCATTTGGAGTTCCTTTCTCTTTTGAATGGGACTGATTGCAACATCTCTATTCCTCAGAGAATATTTCCTTTGCTGAGCCGACAGAGCATTCATATACCCTCTCTGGTAGTCATCGGACTCTTCTTCCAATGCTGTGTCATTGGACAAAATGAAATTTTGGTCTTTTTGAGCATCTGGAGTCGCCATTGTGTATTATTCATATTCTGTGAGGAAAATGGGCGCACCATCAGCTGTGAAAAAGTGATTAGCCTCAATGAGAGGATCATCATCATCTAAATCTGTCCCTTGCACGTAGTTCTGCTGCAATGGAGTTTTAATCTGTTGCTGTGGTGGCGCAACTTGGTCTTGCGTTCTTTTCTCTCTCTGTTTGATTCAGAATTGCGGCTGCTGTCCTCTGAAATTCAGATTTCTTATTTGAGGCTTAGGTCTGTCTGAAATGGTTAATCGATCGACCATATTTTCCATTATTCTAATCAGAGCGTCCATTTTGTTGTTTGAAGGAGAGGCCTACTCTTTTACTGTGACTCTTTTCTCAGCTCTGGCTCGTGCTCTCTTGGCCACCAGATTAGCTTCAACGCTTACTGTTATCTTTTGCATGTCTTCAAGTGAAGGTGGATCTCTTTCGCGCAGCTGATATGCCATGTCAGCATCAAAACCATCTGGAAACTTCAACAATGCTAATCCCACAGGAGGCTTCAGGTTAGTTGGGATAGCATTATATACAACATTGAATCTTAAACAATAGTCTTGGACAGTTTCACCCACATTTCTTTTAATATTCTCATACTCAAACAGAATCTGGAGTGGCTTATTTTTTACCTCCCACCGGTCTAAAAATTGTGTGTGCAACTCCTGTAAAGTGTGAATTGAGCCTGGTGGTAGGGCTGTAAACCAATTTCTGACTTCACCTCCAAAACTTTGAACAAACAACCTGGTTGTTACATTCTCTGCTTCTACCTCATGTAAATAAAAAAATTCATTCATTTTATCAACATGTTGTTGGGCTATAATGCTCTGAGTGGCATCAAAAATAGGAATTTTTCTTTGATAGTCAACAGGCTGTCATTAAGGACCTGGGGTAAAACCAAGGGTGCATACCTGGCAGCCATAACTCTGGGTGGATTTACAATAGGATTTGTAGGATTTAAGGGAGGTGGCAATAGAGGGGATGATAACTGGGAATTGACTGTAGGGGATGCAGATCCTGACGACTCTAAAGGCTCAGGAATATTAGTTACAGTGATGGATTGAGGGGAATTCAAAATGTAATCAACAATGGAGGAATTTGCTCTTTGGACTTCAATATCTACAAGGAAGTCAGGATCTAAAACTGTATCATCAATGTTAGTCTCAGGCCTATTTCTAAAGAAAGAAAGCTCAAAATTTTCATCAAAGGAAAGATCTTCTACAAAAAACCACTCACTGGGGCAAGTAAAGGATCTGAAGACAGATCTGGGACTTAATGATCCTTCTCGTCTTCTGACAATTCTTGGGATAAGATTCGGATTTTCAAATACAGGGGGAGGATTTGGATCTGGATTAGCCCTGGTGTATCTTCTTGAAGCCGGTGTGTGTAAATCTTCTACTATGCAAAAAAAAAAAAAACTTTTCAGCCTAACAGACTCTGAAATTCATTTACAAGAAATTGTTTTGCTGGGGTGATTGATCTTTATGCTCTTTTACCAGAAATATATGATTGGAATAAGCGGCTGTATTTATGTTCTCTTCCAACAATGCTCTTAATAATGTTTGGCCGTGAAATAGTACCTCCCCAGTGGAGTCGCCAGAGATGTTAGCACTCGAATTGAACCCCAGGCTGAAAAGGGAAAAACATGGTAACAACTAAACCATGCTCAGCCTTGTGGCTAGCCCTACAAGGACAAGAGAGGGCTCTCTCCGTAAAGATAGATATTCGATTAAAACACAATAGTGGACTGATGTTAGGCTAGGTAAAATGATGGGAAAAATGAATGAATTTTCAGGGATGTGTGGGACAAAATGGGATAGTATGAAATTGGGGAATTAAATCGGAATACAGGGTATTTCATGGGGCAAGATAGGCAGGAAATTTTAGCAATTAAGGTTAAATAAGGATGGGATGGAAAGACTGGTGAGGGGCTGAAAAGGGCACAATAAATGGATCTTTTGCAAACAGAATAAAAACACACAGTATGAATGATTTCCCAAGGCAGAGCATAAAAAATGGATTCTACCTTTCTATATTGAAAGTATTAAAAAAGAGATGTTTATGAATGAGAGGTGAAACATAAAAATTTACATATGAAACAAAGGATAGAAACAAATGCTAAATCTCATACCACATGGATCCCACAAATTAGAGTTGCATCACTTTATTAATTCCTTGTCAAACTGTACAATGGAGCGCAAAGCGTTTCTTTCCACACTATTCCCCTACTACTGAGTTACAGACTCTAGACCAATGATTTACAATTACAATAAATAGGCCAGATTTGTGAGAACATAGATCCACAAAAGAGGGGTTGTTTTAACAGCTGAAGAACTCAAATCTAAAGATAGAAAAAGAACTAACAATCTGCCCTAAAGAACGAAAAACATTACATTTGATCATCATGGGCAGATTTCTCTATTACATAAAAAATAGACAATTTGAAGAGTCAATCCTATTTTTTCTGCTGTTGTAGAAAATATTTGTTTCATTTAGCTCTCAGCCAGCTGACTGTTTTCTTTGCTTTCCATTATTTTTTTTGAATAAAACTGACCTTTCCAAAAAATGCTAAATAAAACTGAAATGAAATTATGCTTTCGGTGAAGGGAAACAATTCTTTGAATGGGAAAAAGGGAAGGGATGGAGGCGGGACTTGCATTATAATCACAATCGGAATGGATGGAGTGGAGGGAATACTTTATAAAATGGAGCGAAGAAATTTTGATGCGATTGGGGGAGGTCCGATGTTGTAATCGCATTCGGAGTGAATGGAGGGAACATAATATATAACAAAGCTTTTTGAATGCATACAACCAAGCTCTTGAAATACATATATGCGATGGATACATAGTGATTGCAATCGGGGATCGGGGGAATCAGGGAGGACATATTACATAGCGAGGATTTGCGATGAGATTGGGATGAGCGGAGTGGAAAACCTTTGCAAAGCAAGTTAAAACAAAGTTTTATTAACAAAGTAAAGGTCTCTAATGACACAAAAGGGCGGAAGTACTGTATGGTGCGCCCGGGGTCAATCAGAATCAGAGATAAAAGGGGAGCAGAGTGCGACATATGTGAAACGCCAATGCCGATGGCCCGATTGGCTTCGAGCCATCAGATCGGCGGGGGGAAGATCGACGATTGGGGAATGATCGGAGGGTTTGCCGTCGGGGGTCGAGACTTTATGAAAGCGTCGATTGCCGATGGCCTAATTGGCTCTAAGCCATCAGATCGGCGGGGGAAATCAATGATTATGATGTACATCGGAGGGAGTCAAAATAATCACATCGGGGACTTTGCGAAGGGTCGATCGGGGTGCACAATTAAACGTTGCGATTGCGATGGAAAGTCGGCGGGATTATATAATATAAACTTTGTTATAAATTTTATTATAAAGTATGGTGGGGAAGTGGTTTTGGGATCGGATTTAATGTATTAATGTGATTTTTACCATCGGGAGGGGGAAAAGGAATTTTCTAAGTAAAATATTAAACTTTAAATGTAAAATTTAAGGGAAACATGGGAAATAGGGGAAGTTTGAAGATATAGGGAAATTTTACTTCACTTGAGCATAAATTTCAATCCAGAAGTCAGTTTTAGGAGTGCAGTATACCATTGGAAAGCTCTTTCCGGGATCTTTCTGATGGATTTTCTTGGAAGATTATTTGGCGCTGAACATGTTGTGGAAAAATCTTCTGAAGGCAAGGTGATGACTTTGTGGAGATGACATCTTTCTGAATTGTGACTTATTACATATGATGATATAGAATTACATAATGAATGATAATAAAGGAAAAATATCATGTTTTCATCTCAAAACGTGGTTTTGAGGTGAAAATTACATCAAACTGAATAAAATATATCTTTGATCTTGCAGGTGCCGTGACTTTGAGTTTATTTGACTTCCTCATGACCTTGCTGATTTTTATTGACATTTGACTCATTAATTTGACCATGGTGAGACCCTAGAACAGAATGAGACCCATCCTATGACCTAATGACATGATTTTGAGAATAAAAGTAAATAATGACTGAAGACCATAGAGAGGAGAATCAACAAGTACCTCATGAGGGAAAACTGATAAAAACAATTACTACCATCAATGAATCCATGACCTAGCGGAATGGTGAAATTTATTCGGTATGAGACTCGTAATATGCAAATTCAAAACAACAATTTTGATCACTAATGGCAGTATGACTAAACTGACACTAACACCTGCAAAAATTTCTCTACTTCAGTTTTCTCTAAGCATAACAATAACATGGAATCAAAGTTCCTTCTAAACAATACATCGTTGACCATTTTGTATTGCTTAGATTTTAATCTTAAAGATTTTTTTTTTTTTATAAATTGAGAAGCATGGGGACATATCCATTTTTCAAATAAAATTTAAGATCATCATATTGAGACTAAGCATCATTGAGGTTTACCTCAAACATTTGTACCTCATTTCCAGAATCTGCTTCTATTGGTAAATGGGATTCTCCTGTTAACATTCCGCAAAAGCCTTGACCTCTAACAGTTTTAGAAGGTCTAATTTCTACATCGTATTCTTGCAAAGCAGTTACCCAATTAGCCCTTTTCTCTCCTAACTCTCTTTGCATCAATAATTTCCTTACTGCAGAAAATGGAACTATTATCTTGGTATGAGTTTTGAGGAGAAATGGACTAAAATGATTTATAGATTTGAAGACAGCAAATGCTTGTTTTTCAATAGCTAAATAGTTTAGTTTCGCACCTTGCAAATTGGAACTAAAATATGAAATCGATGCTTTAACTTGTTTCTCATTAAGTTGTGTCTATACAGAAGCATATGATGTATCTGATGTGAATGTATATAAAGTAAAAGGATTAAGAAAAATAGGAGTATTCAAGAATGGAGCATTAACAATAGACTATTTTAATAAATCAAATGTTTCTCTCTCATTATGTCCCCGCTTGAAGACAAAAATTTTCTTAATCATTGTTTATAAAGGAAAAAATATTTGCGAAAAGTCAGGGACAAATATTTTTACAAAATTTATCTGTCCCAAGAATGACTGCATGGTTTTCTTATTATGAGGTAAAGGAATTCTTTTAATTTCTTCGATTATTTCAATATCGATATAGATACATTTTTCGGACATGATGAATCCTAAAAGTTTTCCTTCATCTAAAGAAAAATATGAATTTTTCGGTTAAGTGAGATTCCATAATTTTTACATTGCTCAAAGAATTTCTTTAAGTCATTTAAATTATTTGTTCTTCGTCCAAAATAGACTGCGATGCCATATAGATAAATAACCACTGATTTTTGAACGAGTCCTTTAAAAGCTGTGCCCATGGATTTTTGGAATGTGGCACCTGCATTGATTAACTTGAATGGCATATTCTGATAGGCATAAGTTCCCCACTTAGTTCTGAATGTGGTCTTTAACCTGTCATATGGGTGTACCAGGATTTTTTTATATCCTAAAAACCCATTTAAAAAAGACATGAGCTCAGAACCAGCTACAGTTTGCAATACTTTTTCCATGGTTGGTAATGAAAAATTGTCCTTCTGACATGCTTTATTTAAATTTCTAAAATCTATGCAAATCCTAATGTCACCATTTTTCTTCCTGACAGGTACTAAATTTGATACCCACTTTGAGTGTCTAATGAGAAAGATGATTTTAGCTTTAAGGAGTTTATTAAAATATGATTTGATTTGACTTTCAATATTAGGATGATTTTCCCTTAACTTTTGTTGCACATGTTTCTCATTTGAAATCATAGGGATAGTATCTTGGATGACAGAGGTGTCGTATGTTTTGAGATCAGCATAATCCCTG